>WNWK01052695.1:0-12105 GCA_009830355.1 Cherax destructor
ATGCCATCAACCGGGTTTCTGATTGGGCCAACACTCACGGGTTTAAATTTTCTAGTGGCAAAACTCATCAAATTACGTTTACTAGACGTTCAGTTGTCTCTGATCATCCATTGTACCTATACGGCTCACGTATCCCAGAACGTGATACAGTCAGGTTTCTCGGCCTCCTGTTCGACCGCGATTGTCCTGGAAACCTCACATTACCTCTCTGAAGGCAACTTGTCACAGCCGGCTGAACCTTCTTAAAACCCTCGCACATCTTTCATGGGGGCTGATCGTAGAACTCTCCTTCGTTACATTCAGCCCTAATTTTATCAAAACTCGACTATGGTGACCAGATATATTCGGCGGCCTCCCTGCTACTCTTTCCATCCTTAATCCCATCCATCACCAGGGATTACGCTTATGCCTTGGTGCATTTCGTTCTTCCCGGTTGAGAGCCTCTATGTAGAAGCGAACATTCCATAATTGTCCGATCGTCGTGATGCACATTGCTTTCGCTATTATGTTCGCTCTCATGACCTGCAATCCTTCCATGTATAGGATTGTTACAGATGTTAGTAGACGCTCTTATTTGTTCGTCGTCCTGCTTACTTCATCCCTTTTCTTCATCTACATTCACTCTCTTCTTCCCTCCAGCTACCACCTCTATATGTTCATGTGACATCTCCTTTCCCTACCCCCTTGGGAAGTTCCTGCTGTCCATGTCTGTTCTATTCCTCTCCTTGCGCGAAAGCCCGCCTACCTACGGCGGTCTCGCTCTTTTTCTAGACCACTTCCGCTCCATTCCCATGCCATCGCAGTATACACCGATGGTTCAAAGTCGTCTGACGGTGTCGGATTCGCAGCAGTGTTTCCGGACAGCGCGTGCAAGGGCATCTATTACCCTCGGATGGCATATTACGGCTGAATTGTATGCCATTCTTGTGGCACTTATCCGTATTGCATCTGTGTCTGTATCACCATTTGTGGTCGTTTCAGACTCCCTTAGTGCTTTACAGGCTATCCGTAAATTGATACACCTCACCCCTAGTTCTTCGTATCCACCTTTGGTTACGCCGTATCTTTAGCAAGCATAAAGATATTGTCTTTTGTTGGGTCCCTGGTCATGTTGACGTACAGGGCAATGAACAGGCAGACACTGCTGCGCGGTCAGCAGTACATGACCTTCCAGTTTCATATAGAGGTGTTCCTTTCACGGACTATTTTGCGGTCATTGCTACCCACCTTCGCACCCGTTGGCAACAACGCTGGTCTGACCTGCTGAATAACAAACTTCATTCTATTTTACCGGTTATAGGTTTCTGGCCTTCTTGTCACCAATGTCGAGGTTGGGAGACTACACTCTCCCGTCTTCGCATCGGCCACACTCGTCTTACTCACGGGTATCTCATGGAGAGGCTCCTGCCCCTCTCTGTGAGCATTGTCAGGTTCCAGTGTCTGTTCGACATATCCTGTTGGACTGCCCACTCTATCAACGAGCACGCAGAATTTACCTCCAACGACGTCTTCGCTCTGCGGCCCTTTCTTTACCTTCCCTTCTTGCAGATGGACCCTCCTTTAATCCTGACTCTCTCATTGACTTTTTGACAGAAACTGACTTACTACACAAACTCTGAAGATTATACCTCTAGCACCTCCCTCAGTCCCTTCTACCTCGATCTCTTGCTACCCTCCACCCCTGCACTATCCACCGTCATCTTGCACTCCATACCCTACTAATCGTCCATCTCCCTCTTACAACCCACTCTCCCTGCATCCTACAATAACCTGCAGCGCTGTATGACCCCTGTGGTTTAGCGCTTTTATTTGATTATAATAATAATCTTGCTACCCTCTTTCCCTGCACTATCCACTATCCTGCTGTACTCCATACCCTACTAATCATCCATCTCCCTCTTACAATTCATTCTCCCTGCATCCTGTCCTGCCCCGCCGCGCTGTATAACCCTTGTGGTTTAGCGCTTTTTTTATTATTATAATAATAATAATACGCTTCTTAAATCTGTCAAACCAGCCTCTGCTGGCCTTAAAATCACTAACACTACAATCAGCACTGGTTCCAGGCATTTTCTTTGCAAGATTGGCATGCAACTGCCTTGCATTTTCATAGATGATTGTCTCCGACACACTATCACCCGCTAACTCTTTATCCTTAATTCACACCAGCAGCAACTTCTCAACCTGTTCAACTGTTTGTGGTCTATTTTTGGTTAGCATATCAACACCTTTTGCTACATCAGCTTTGATTTGTTCCTTCTTTGCCAGGATAGAAGCGATAGTTGACCTGTTTTTGCCATATATCCTGTCAAGCTCAGAAATTCGCACACCACTCTCGTATTTTTGTATAATTTCCTTCATGTCTATGGTGTTTCTCACTTTCTTTACCACAGGGGTACCACTAGGAACTTTCTTGGGACCCATGGTAGCTTATTTCACAGTAACACTTAATGATCAAGTTCCAAACACAATTAATTAATTGTGAAATGTTTGGATGAGCATGCAGGGTAATGTTCACTCATGTGTAAACAACGCTAGACCTCATGGCGCTTGCGCGCGGACAGGTCTGGTACGCACTTGTTCGATTGGCGGGACAAAATTTGTTCGAAAAAAGTGTTCGAAACTCGATTTGTTCGATTGTCGAGGCGTTCGAAAATCGGGGTTCCACTGTATATCATTTTTTCAATAATTCAAGAGTCTGCATAACAGTAAATCACTTTCTTTGTGTGAATAAAAATTCAAAATGGAAAGCAAGTGTAATATAAGAGGAGCCCGAAGTGGGAGGAGCTATAGGAAAGAGAGGGAGGGGCCAGCAGGAGTACTCAGTATCTGATGAGTCATCTTGATAGTCGGATACTAACGGTGGCACGAATACAATGTTGTGTAGTTCCACTAATATTAGTAATAAAGGTTATCTATCTATCACATTTATTCCAACTTGATATCAGAAACACGATAGATAACCTAGAAGCACAATAAAGACGCCAAAATTAATAAAAGACATATTATATGGAGAGGCAGAGTCGGTGTTTACATCAGGGCAAACACACACTAACCAATTTTCTTTTGGTTGGCTTTTATCACTAATTTTCTTAGGCACCATGGTGACTTATTTATACAAATAATATAAAAAAAATGCGAAGAAACAAGAAATAGTTTACAGTGAAGTTCAGAGGAGTTTTGGACTGAGTGACAGCTTCGGGGAGACTGACACACATGTTCTGGCAGATTGTGTTTGTTTGGTCGAGATCCAAACCAGTGGTCAACTACTGAGCGATTTTTTTACCAAACAAAGCGTTTGAGTACCGAATTGTTCGAGTACAGAGCTGTTCGAGTACCGAGGTTCCACTGTAGTTTATATTCACAAAAGCATTCTGGTAGTCTTGCATCAATGAGATGGACTTACGAGATATTTGGGCCATTGCAACCCTTAAACCCAATAATAATGGCATGGTGGTAACCAGAGAAACATTTTTTAATTTTTATGTTTCATATTTTTTTTGGGTGGTTGTCATGCATTTAGTAAAAGCTTATCTTTTGGCTGGTAATATATGGTATTTTTACTAATGTCAGGTGATGGTTGGTGGTGGTGGCAGGTGATAATTGTGGTACTGCCTAAAACATGTTTGTATGGGTATTGTACAGTGTTGCATCAGCCTTCTCCACACATTTATAGATCAACAAGCAACGATAACCATAAGGTAAGGAATGGAAAACTATTATTTTTGATGAATTCCTGAACTATAAAAAATGTCATTTTTGTTGGTGCCAGGAAGTAGCTATTTTTTGGGGGGGTTTGCTTGTTATTTTACAAGATTATTTGTTTACACTTTTCAGGAACATAAAAACTGTGTTAAATGAGCATCAACTGTATATCGAAGCTGTTTTGTTTATATCCATAAACATAGTATGTTAACCATTTCAGGGTCCAAGGCCATTTTTGGAAGGGGTGTCCAAGAATTTAAAAAAAAAATAAAAATCTTTTTTTTTCTTATGAAATGGTAGAGAATCTTTTTCTGAAGGTTATAAAGCAAAAAAGTACGAAATTTGATTGAAAATTGACGAAATTATGCTCGCGAATTTTGATGTCAGCTATATTTACTCATCGGCGATTTTGCCGACTTTGACTCCCATTTTAGGCCAATTACATTATTCCAGTCAACCAAATTCTTAGCTATTTCACTAGTATTACTTCTATTCTATCGATTGAGCACAAGAAATCGCAAAGTCAACTGTTTCAACTACAAAATAAAGTGATTGGAAATTGGTAATTTAGCCAATTTAACTCAAAGTTCAAAATATTCCAATTTCAAAATAGGGTGCAGAATAAACAATGCAGGCATTCCTGGCACTAAACTAACATTTCCTCTGTTCATTAGTTACGTTTTCAGTCTTTACAAATGAATTCCATTTTGATTTTTTATTCACATAATGAATTTTTATTCAAACCAAAAAAATGGAAGATTTACTGTTATGCAATAATGTAATAATTGTACAAATAATATCACCACATTTGTGAACGTATATTAGACCCACCAGCTGGCGAGTATTAGACGTGTGAGGTCATTTGTTTACTCTTAAACATCGGCAAAAATTTAACATTTCTGCTATTTTGAACTCAGTTTCATGCCATTTCCAGTTCTAAAACAATCAAAATCATCTCTACGTCTGTAGTATATCTTCCATTCTATCAAATGAGACCAAGAAATTGCAAATACAACTATAAAAAGTATATGGAAAAAACACTGCAAAGTCGCTGTTTTAATAGAAAATTACGGTTTCAGTTTTTTCTCTCATTATGTACTGTGTGCTGCAGGATTTGTTTTATGTGGTGCACACTTACCACATAGATGTATTCTCTCATATCTAGGCCCAAATTTACCACTCAAAGCTTATCTGAGTGAGCTGAGCTCATGACGTAGAACTACGGCACGGACCCTGAAAGGGTTAAAGGCCTGTGTGTGCAGTATTATTGTGACTGCTGGGTAGCTAACATTCTATTTTTTTTTAATATTAAACTGATGTTATTTACATTGGCAGTAAAAAAAGATTTCTTAAATCTCTGTTTTAGTTTTTTATACAGTTACTAAGATGTCAAATCTAAAAGTTGTAGGTTGCACATAAATTCAGGATCTTAATTCATTTAAAAATACCGTAATTGGAATTGAATTATAATTGTTAAAATATCCAGTATATGAAATTTACCTTCCTTTCTGAAAATATATTAATCAGTGGCCACTGGCTTCTAGAATTTTTGTTAGTAATAGCTGTTGCAATGTACAGTATATGACCGGGTTTTATATTCTTGTATCTTTACAATATAAATTTTATACATGTTTGGAACATAGAAACTTGTTAAGGGTAATCAGTTCTGATTTCCTACAGAACTGGGAAGGGGTGAATAGATTAAAGAAATTTCATTGTTAAAACTTCAGATGTATATAAAACATCAGTAATATCACTGCAGACTGTTAGAAACAGTATCAATATCCTATGTACTATAGAAAATTGTGGTTAATTATGATTATATGATTCCTATAAATATTATTTGAAGGAATCTATGTTTATATGAAAATTTGAGCAATAGGCTTTTTATATTTTTATATTGCCATATTTTTTCATTTTTTATCGCAATTAAACTAGCTTTTTATAAGTTAGCAAAACATTATGCCATCAGCTAAACTCAGAAAGGTGTTTCAAAATTTGCAACATATTGTGTATGCACCTGTGTAGTAATAACCTTGGAGTAAGTGAAAGTTAAGAGGCGTCTGCTGATTTGTTACAAACCAGAAAAGAATGCAGATATCTACACTACAAAAAACAAATTTTTTAGATTGCATATGTATAGGAACGATTATAATGCTTTGTGATTGTATAAATGAGAGTGAGCAAAGCTGGCTTCTCTCATTATCAATTTTAGCAAAACCAGTTTAAAGCAGCTGTGGAGATAATAGCTTTGTTTTCAGATCTGCATGTATCACATCTTTGCTTTTATGTCCTTTGGTGATTATTAATCGGCTCTGTCTTCTTTTTAAATGTTTAAGTGGTAAAGGTTACGTAAAATACTTTTCTTCAAAAGCTTATTAACAGTCTTATTTTATTTAACCTAGAAGGAAATAGACTTGTGCTAAACTTGTGCATTTTCACTGAGAAAAATATGTTTGGCATTTTGTTGAATTTATGAAATGCTTTTTTTTTTTTTTTTTTTTTTTTTTTTGCATCATTAACTTTATTCAACACATTTGGTTATTTTATCAATTGCTATGATTGTTAGTGAGAGATCCTAACTTCCTAACTAACTTGCAGTTGACTTAAGGTACGTATTCATTCTGTTGTAATTAGTCTCACCTCAGTGTCATTGATGCACATTTCGATTTACTTAGGATGTTGTAGAATTTCAGGCTTTCAAGAAGTAGTGCTACTTATTGTAGTGAGGACATTGGTATGATCTAGGTGTAATGCTAGTGATAACCCTGACTAGCAAACAAAGCAAGATCATTGTTCGTCAGCCTTCATGAAGTATCCAGATGTTCCTCAGCTGTGTTTGCATTAGGGAAGATGTGGAGAGAGGTTATTAAATGCTATTTCTTAGGTGTTTGATTCTTGCTGAAGGGAGCTCTGTAAATTCCAAGGATGCTTTTCCGGTTCTGTCCTTCTTAGTTCTATTGATGACATCACCAGTCACAATAGTACACAAATATTATTCTCTCAATTCTATCTGGGGTACTGATCTCATTCCACATATCATAGGCTAACAGGACTTTACACAATGTGACTCCAATTTTCTGGAGAATCTAGAACTCCAGAACCTCTCAGTTATCATTGTCGAAACTTGAGTCCTTCCTGCCTGAGGCTGGAAGTGCTATCTGTGGAATATTGTGAAACTGACCTTTGACTGCTGAGAGCTTCCAGTATTGATATACAGTGGTACCTCAAGTTACGAGCATAATTCGTCTCGGAAGGCTATTCGAGTGCTGATACCAAACGAATTTGTTCCCATAAGGAATAATGTAAATTAGATTAATCCATTTCAGACCCCAAAAATACACTTACAAAAGCACTTACAAAAATATACTTACATAATTGTTCGAGTTGGGAGCTGCTCGTATGTCGAGGTACCACTGTATATGAGAATAGCATTTGCAAGTGCAGGAATTAATCCCTGCACAACAGTAGTGCAGAAATTGCTAGCATTTTGGTCCCCCAGCCAAGTATTGTAGGTCATTGGTAGAATACCCTATCTGCAGTGCAACTGGGAAGAGGCTCACCCTACTTATTCTTGCCATTACCCAGATTTCTTAAAAGAACAGGAAAAGGAGGGCCTTTCTTATGCTTTGGCCGTTTCTCACCTCTGCCTTCAAGGGAGACTCACGGCTTTCTTACTCCTGAGTTACTTGGCGCCTTCAAGCATCTGTTGTACCCTCTCCTACAGTCACCTGTGTCCAATACTTATGCAGGCCTGGCCTCTGATGTTCCTACCTCTTTGCCTTCTGCCCTTTCTCCCCTGTCGTCCATCCATACAGCTATCCTTGGCTAAACTTCATCTCTTATTTCAAGATCTCCAAGGTCCAGAACAAAGCCCAAAACTCTCTACCAGGAAGTGTTCCACCCCACTCTTAATGACCTGAGGGTGGTGATGGTGAGGGGCTCTTCATTCGAGAAAGTGGACTTGGCCTCCTGCAAATCCAATTGCCTCCCATTCCCCAAGCACTGTATGACCCCTACATGTTTAGCACTTCCCCACACAATAATTTAAACTAGTGTAGGAGACATTTTTTGTTACACTTGCATGCTCTTGCTATGTACACTGATTGCTCTAAATCCTCTGATGGTGTAGAATAAGCAGCAGTGTTTATAGTGTGATGCAAGGACAGTTACTGGATTAACTAGTATTTTGATGGCAGTTATATGCACTTGCATCTATCATTCACATCTTCCTCTTTCCCTCAAAGAAGGTTCCTTGATGCTGGCAAAGGGCTCTTAATCCAAGGAACTCGACCTCCCCTTCCCTTCCTTGGATCAAACCTGACTGCATCCCATTCTGCCCAGTGCTTTATATTATTATTATTATAATCAAAAAGAAGCGCTAAACCACAGGGGACCAGTGCTTTATAACCCCTATGGGTATAGGGCTTCCCCATGAATGTCCTCACATTCTCAAGGAAAGCTGATTCTGATAGGGAACTCTTAAAGAATTTGAATTGTACATCCCTTTCTTAGATCGAATATTATTACCCACATTCCCTCCCCAGGCGCTGTATGACCCCATTGGGTTTAGCACTACCCCCCCCTAAATGTAACAGTTGTCACCTACATTGAGTCTCTACTTCCTTTTTTCTTGTGGCCTCCGACTCGGTCCATTGCAAGCTCTGACCTTTTGCATCCCATCGTCCTTCATATTCAGTGCTGGCTCTCTCTCCTCTACAGTCAGCACAAAGACATCTTTTGCTGGTTTCCGGGTAACTAGTTTCAAGAGTTTAAGACTAATGCATATTTCGCAGCCCAAAGCCTGTCCATCTTTCACAAGAATGCACTCTTCTGAGTATTTTTAAATTTTGTTAACCCTTGTGGTTTAGCGCTTCTTTTGATTATAATAATAATAATAATAATTTAAATTTTGTCTCTGAGCATTCCAAATCAATAATAGGCAACACGCAGCTGTTCTTACAACTGCGTATTGCCCACATTAAATTCTCCTATACCTATACGTATAACATAGATGAGTCTGTAGATAGATTATTATTATAGTCACAGCTAAGCTTAGTAATGATTGTAATAATAATAGCAGGTCACTGGCAGAGTGCCCGAACTGTGGTGTGGCTGGGCCTTTTTCCACGGAGAGGCTCACCCTACATATTCTTGCTGTTATCCAGTTTTCTTACAGGAAATCTGTTGTCTTAAAGAAAAGGAGGGTGCCTCATGCTATAGCAGTTTCTCACCTCATCCTTCAAGGAAGACCCACAGCTTTCTTACTCCAGAGTTCCTCGACACCCAGAAACCTCTGTTGCACCCATCCCACAGTTACCTGTGTCCAAACCTTATGCAGTCCTGGCCTGACGTTCCTACCTCTTCGCCTTCTCTCCTTCCTCCGTCTTCTACCCCATGTGTTTCTCTAACCACAGACCAGCGCTGTATGACCTTTGTGGGTTTAGTGCTTAGTTGTGATTATAAAGTGGTACCCCGAGTTTCATACATAATTCGTTCCAGAAGGCTGTTTGAGTGCCATTACCGAACGAATTTGTTCCCATAAGGAATAATGTAAATTATATTAGTCCGTTTCAGACCCACAAAATTACACTTACAATAATACACTTACATAATTGTTCGAGTTGGGAGCTGTACGAAACTCGGGGTACCACTGTAATAATCTATCCACAGACTCTTATGGGTTTAGCGCTAGTTATGATTATAATAATCTATCCACAACTTTCCCTGGCTAAACCATATCTTACCAGCATCTATAAGGTCTTATTACAGTGGAATATGAGAGGATACAGAGGTAATTGAGGGGAGCTCCAAATGTTACTCACAGTTTTTTCCTGTGTGTCTGTGTTCACAAGAACCAAAATTATACAACAGTTGACCTCCCTATTTCTGGCTGTTATTAGTCACTTTACCCATTTCCTGATGAGGCATTTAATGAGTGTACTTCTTGTGTTCATTGATATACCTTATTTTCAGCTTTCATTTATACTCTGCTTCATTATAGTTATATACTTCACACCCAATGTCTATCTCTGATTTTGGTTTTATTTCTTCCTTGCTCCTGCCACACTTTTTATTGGGTGATTTTTAACATTCATTCATTTTCTTTGGGGAGGGTCTTGCTGTTATTTGTGGGGACCAAGTAGAGGCTTTTTTCACTTCCTTTCCATGTTGCAAATACTGGCACCCATACATATTTCGATCTGCGCACTTGAACTCTTTCTTGTCTAGATCTTTCTATTTTCTCTTATGTAGCGCTTGACATTGGTCTGTGGTATCTGATCTGCATGACAATGATCATTTCCGTTCCCCTTAAAACAACAGACCTCGTCGTTGCTTCCATTGGCAGTTTGAACAAGTGGTTTGGGCACTTTATTCACGCCATTCCTCTAGGTGCTCCTCCTTGACCCTCTTCGGACGACTTTTTACTTCCTCTGTTCTGACCGCAGCTTTGCTTGCAATCCTGCAAACCTCAGGTAGACATTCTTGAAAATATGCACTTTGGTAGTCTGCTTATGCTCATGCAGTGCAATTTGTGTGCTTCTACCATTACAAAAGAACCACTGATCGATTCTTGGATTTTAAACAGGGAAGGGGAATCGGTTGTCAAGTAATTTGAGAAGTGAAATGTACTTGTTGACGGGCTTGAGTTTACTATCACTTACATTACTTCTTGTTGTTAGGTAAGACATATGCAACAGTTAGGTATCTTTATTTCAAAACGTTTCGCCTACACAGTAGGCTTCTTCAGTCAAGTACAGAAAAGTTGGTAGAAGCAGAAGATATGTGAAGACGATGTAATCAGTTCATCACCCTTGAAGATCTAGTTTTGAGGTGGTCAGTCCCTCAGCCTGGAGAAGAGTATTTGTTCCATAGTCGGAAACAATTAGTGCAGTTTGGAAAGAGGTACGGAAGTTGGGTGGCAACTACTCAACAGACTCTGCCCCAAGCACACTACCCTACACAGCTTTCACACAATCCCCCCCTCTCCCTTACGTCATCTGTCACCCAAAAACGTCGTCAGTGTCAACAACCCCACCCACCCCCGCACCCTCTCCCATTCTTCCATCCACACTATCCTACAACATGCTCACCTAACCTATGCCTACCTTCGTGCCTATACAGACATTAGACCCAACACCCCCCTCCCTAGGAGACAAACCCCTTTCACTAAACTCCTACCACCCCTCCCTCATAGCACTCCTAGTAAATCCCTTACAGTCATACGTTTATACACCTCAGGAAAAGCCCTCCCCCAAGTCCCCCCATAAACAATTATATTCCTACATTTCGTTTGATACATATTCCCTGCGATTGCCCTGATTCGAACCCCTCCCCTACCTTCTCAACCCTCATGAAACATACACGAAATCAACCACCAAGTACATAAGAGCATGACGTATCCTTTCATCCACACCTCCAATGTCTAGACTTAGAGCCCTCAATACCTGTATTCCTCATTCCTCCCCCCCATCTTTCGAATCACACCACCAAACCACTCCCTCACATCCCTAACCTTTCGCAGAAGTATGTAGCATGAAAGGCAGTTTCCTCAACCAAACACCTATTACAACCAACCCCATCCTATGCAAAACCGTCTTTGAAGCTACAACACCATGCAGAAACCTGTAAAACATTTCTCTAACCCATGCCTTTAACCTCATCTTATGCAGAATGAGGGGAGACATGATCGAGGTATACAAGTGGAAAATGGGTATTAACAAAGGGGATATAAATAAGGTCTTGAGAATATCTCTCCAAGAGAGAACCCGCAATAATGGATTCAAATTGGATAAGTTTAGATTTAGAAAGGATATAGGAAAGTATTGGTTTGGAAATAGGGTAGTTGATGAGTGGAACAGTCTGCCTAGTAGGGTTATTGAAGCTAGGACCTTGGGTAGTTTCAAATTTAGGTTGGATAAATTCATGAGTGAGAGGGGTTGGATTTGAGTGAGAATTGCACATTAGCAAATATAATTATCAAAGCTTATTTCTTGGGTAGCATTTAAGATTGGGTTGAACAAATATCTTGTTAGTGGGATGGAATGTGAAGGACCTGCCTAGTATGGGCCAACAGGCCTGCTGCAGTGTTCCTCCTTTCTTATGTTCTTATGTAACCCTGCCCATATACTCTTCCACCCATACACTGGATACACAGCCTCCCCCTCCACAACTTCCCCACTCTACCTAACTCACTCCCTTTTATCCTCCCCGTTCTGCTCCTAACCATAAGATACCTCAACAAATCCTTACATATACACAGTTCTTTCCTCCCCCCCCCCCCCACCATTTTTGTACATCACCCACCACCACCTCGATCATCTTCCCGCCCTCTCCCAACCTCCCAAAACTATTTTTCACATAAGAACATAAGAACATAAGAAAGGAGGAACACTGCAG
>WNWK01052696.1:0-12105 GCA_009830355.1 Cherax destructor
GGCAAGTCCCGATTTTTCATATTAAACCATGTCTCAGTTATTGCAAAAACATCAATATTACCCGTACTTGCAACTAATCTCAACTCGTCCATCTTATTCCTAGCACTACGACTATTGGTGTAATATATATTTAGAGACCCTCCTTTCTCTTTACCCTTCCTGCTCATCTCTGTTTTTCCACTATACCTATTACTGTCCTTGTCATCTAGTGTCACTAGCTTTCCACTGTCCACCTTATTCTGCCTATTACTAGTTCTCCTACAACTTATAATATTACTACACTGGGACTTCTCTGTTTTCCCCCCAAAACCCATACCACTAACTATTTCTAGTTTAAAGCCCTAACAGCTCCCTCCACTGCAGTTGCCAGTGCCCCCACCCCAGACCTGGATAAGTGAACCCCATCCCTGGCATACATGTCATTACATGTCATGAATTTATCCAACCTAAATTTGAAACTACCCAAGGTCCTAGCTTCAATAACCCTACTAGGCAGACTGTTCCACTCATCAACTACCCTATTTCCAAACCAATACTTTCCTATATCCTTTCTAAATCTAAACTTATCTAACTTGAATCCATTATTGCGGGTTCTCTCTTGGAGAGATATCCTCAAGACATTATTTATATCCCCTTTGTTAATACCCATTTTCCACTTGTATACCTCGATCATGTCTCCCCTCATTCTACGTCTTACAAGTGAATGTAATTTTAGGGTCTTCAATCTTTCTTCGTAAGGAAGATTTCTAATGCTATGTATTAATTTAGTCATTCTACGCTGAATGTTTTCTAACGAATTTATGTCCATTCTGTAATATGGAGACCAGAACTGAGCTGCGTAATCTAGGTGAGGCCTTACTAATGATGTATAAAGCTGTAATATAACCTCTGGACTTCTGTTGCTAACACTTCTTGATATAAATCCCAGTAATCTATTTGCCTTATTACGTACGCTTAGGCATTGCTGTCTTGGTTTAAGGTTGCTGCTTACCATCACCCCCAAGTCCTTCTCGCAATCTGTATGGCTAAGTTCTACGTTATTTAACTTATAAGTGCTTGGGTTATGGACACTCCCGAGCTTCAGAACCTTGCATTTATCTACATTGAACTGCATCTGCCACTTTTCTGACCACGAATTAAGTTTGTCTAAATCTTCCTGAAGTTCTATGACATCTATGTTTGAATCAATTATCCTACCTATCTTCGTGTCGTCGGCGAATTTGCTCATATCACTAGTAATTCCCTCATCAAGGTCATTGATATATATTATAAATAACAATGGGCCTAAGACTGATCCCTGTGGAACACCACTTGTTACAAGTCCCCATTCGGGATTTAACCCCATTTATGCACACTCTCTGCTTCCTATTGGTGAGCCATGACTCGATCCATGACAGCACTTTTCCCCCAATGCCATGAGCTGCCACTTTCTTTAACAGTCTCTGGTGCGGTACTCTATCAAAAGCCTTACTAAAGTCTAAATAAACAATATCGAATTCTTTATCGTGATCAACAGCCTCAAAAGCTTTACTGAAGAAGGTTAATAAATTAGATAGGCAGGAACGGCCCCTCGTGAATCCATGCTGGGTATCATTAATCAAATTATGGTTATCTAGATGGCTTCTAATAATATCAGCTATAATTGACTCTAGTAATTTGCCTACAATTGAGGTCAGGCTTATTGGGCGGTAGTTTGACGGTAGTGACTTGTCCCCTGCTTTAAAAATAGGAATTACATTAGCTATCTTCCACATATCAGACACTACACAACACTACACTACATAAATTCTGTCGCAACCTCCACAGGGTATAGTGTAGACCCCAGCGTTGACTGGTTCATGGTGCTTGGATTTAGTCCTGGTTAGATCCTTTATAGAAGTACTGGAAGCGATGGCGACTCTAGTGTTAGCATGTGCAAATACTTTAGAAATGTTGGATGCAACCTGGCTGTTGGGAAGAATTATAACTTTGTTTGGAGTGGTGTTGACGCGTGGAGAATTAATGATCTGAAGAGCTCTTTTCTTGCAATCTTTGATGGAAAAGGAAGGAAAATGTAAATCAGTGAAGGTTTGGTGAATGTATGTACATTCCTCGTCAAGAAACTCAGGACTACAAATTCGGTAAGCTCTTAGGAAGAATCCGATGATGATACCTCTTTTGGTCTTAGTATCTTGACTGGAATAGAAGTGTGTGAGATCATTTTTATTTGTAGGTTTCAGGTAAACTTGAAATCTTAGGTTGTTATCTACTTTAAGGATACTTTGGATAGAATTGAAAATTTGGTTGGGCAAATATTCTATTAGTGGGGTGGATTGTGAAGGACCTGCCTAGTATGGGCCAAGAGGCCTGCTGCAGTGTTCCTCCTTTCTTATGTTCTTATGTTCTCTCTCTCTCTCTCTGCACAGGTCATTAAGTTATAATATTTGAATCTGCAATGTTAATTTGTAAATCATAAGAACAAGTTTGTGGGAAATAAACATGCAAGCTCTGTAATTTAGGTTATAATATCCGCCAGATCCGCTTTGTTAGGCCCGGATGCGGATGCGGATATCTATTTAATAGGGATTATGGATGAGGACGCGGATGCGGATGTCTCACTTAGGAAAAATACGGATGCGGATGTCTCATTTAGAAAAATACGGATGCGGATGCGGATGCGGATGCGGATGTCTCATTTAGAAAAAAATACGGATGCGGATGCGGATGTAAGAATTTATGCGGATGCTCCGGGGATGCGGATGCGGATACGGATATCCGATACATCCCTAGTGTAGAGGCTTATAAAAGACGCAAAGGCAAAACAGGTGTAGTGCCGGATACGTGGAAGATGGCTAATGTAATTCCTATTTTTAAAGCAGGGGACAAGTCGTTACCATCAAATTACCGCCCAATAAGTCTAACATCAATTGTAGGCAAATTACTAGAGTCGATTATAGCTGATAACATAAGAAGCCATCTCGATAGGCATAATTTGATTAATGATACTCAGCATGGATTCATCAGGGGCCGTTCCTGCCTAACTAATTTATTAACTTTTTTCAGTAAGGCTTTTGAGGCAGTTGATAATGATAAAGAATTCGATATTGTTTATTTGGATTTTAGTAAGGCTTTTGATAGAGTACCACATCAGAGACTGTTAAAGAAAGTGGCTGCTCATGGCATTGGGGGAAAAGTGTTGTCATGGATCGAGTCATGGCTCACCAATAGGAAGCAGAGGTGTGCATAAATGGGGTTAAATCGGAATGGGGATCTGTAACAAGTGGCGTTCCTCAGGGATCGGTTTTGGGCCCGTTGTTGTTTATAATATATATAAATGACCTTGACGAGGAATTTCTAGTGTTATGAGCAAATTCGCTGATGACACGAAGATAGGTAGGATAATCGATTCAGACGTAGATGTCAGTGAACTACAGGAGGATTTAGACAAACTCAATTCCTGGTCAGAAAAATGGCAGATGCAGTTCAATGTAGATAAATGCAAAGTTCTAAAGCTCGGGAGTGTCCATAACCCAAGCACTTATAAGTTAAATAACGTAGAACTTAGCCATACAGATTGCGAGAAGGACTTGGGGGTGATGGTAAGCAGCAACCTTAACCAAGACAGCAATGCCTAAGCGTACGTAATAAGGCAAATAGATTACTGGGATTTATATCAAGAAGTGTTAGCAACAGAAGTCCAGAGGTTATATTACAGCTTTATACATCATTAGTAAGGCCTCACCTAGATTACGCAGCTCAGTTCTGGTCTCCATATTACAGAATGGACATAAATTCGTTAGAAAACATTCAGCGTAGAATGACGAAATTAATACATAGCATTAGAAATCTTCCTTACGAAGAAAGATTGAAGACCCTTAAATTACATTCACTTGTAAGACGTAGAATGAGGGGAGACATGATCGACGTATACAAGTGGAAAATGGGTATTAACAAAGGGGATATAAATAAGGTCTTGAGGGTATCTCTCCAAGAGAGAACCCGCAATAATGGATTCAAGTTAGATAAGTTTAGATTTAGAAAGGATATAGGAAAGTATTGGTTTGGAAATAGGGTAGTTGATGAGTGGAACAGTCTGCCTAGTAGGGTTATTGAAGCAAGGACCTTGGGTAGTTTTAAATTTATGTTGGATAAATTCATGAGTGAAAGGGGTTGGATTTGAGTGGGAATTGCACATGAGTAAATAAAATTATCAAAGCTTATTTCTTTGGTAGCATTGAAAATTAGGTTGAACAAATATTTTGTTAGTGGGATGGAATGTGAAGGACCTGCCTAGAATGGGCCAACAGGCCTGCTGCAGTGTTCCTCCTTTCTTATGTTCTTATGTTCTTATGAGTACAAGAATAACCCTAGAAAGTTCTGGCAACAACTCAAACAGTTGGGGTATAGCCATAAACCCGTAGATAGATCAAACATAGTTCTAAATGTCGATAACGAGGTATGCCACGAAACAACTAAAGTGGCAAATTGTTTTAATTCATACTACACAACTGTCGCATCAACACTAGTAAGTAAGCTACCAGCTGCATCAAATACCTTTAACACAGACTCCGATAAATTTAAAACATACTATACAAATAAAGGAGTAACTCCAAACAGTTGTCAACTAGTAAGTGTATCTCATGACTTCGTGCAAAATGAACTAAGCAGGTTAAACCCAATTAAGAGCACCGGCCCAGATAACACCCCGTCTAAATTCCTAAAAGATGGTGCATCTGAACTGGCAATCCCCATTGCTCACATAATAAATTTGTCCATCACCACTAATACAGTGCCAGATGGGTTCAAGGAGGCCAGAGTTACTCCTATCTTCAAGAAAAATAGTAGGTCTGATGTCAGCAACTATAGGCCTGTTAGTATACTCAGTGTAATATCCAAAATTCTAGAGAGGGCGGTGTACTGTCAAGTAGTTAAATATCTTAGTGACAACAACATTCTTCATAGTTACCAATCAGGCTTTAGGAGATCTTACTCAACCGACACCTCCCAAATTAATCTGATGGATTACATGAGATCTGAAATGTCTATAGGGAACCTCATAGAAATGGTAACTTTAGACTTGCAAAAGGCCTTCGATACTGTCAACCACAATATATTATGTAAAAAATCTTCAAGCTATCGGCATAGGTTCCACAGACTGGTTTAAGTCCTATCTTAGCAACAGGAAACAAATTGTCAAAATCAACAAAACGGAATCAGAACCACTGCCGATAGCATGTGGAGTTCCCAAAGGTAGTATTCTGGGTCCTTTATTATTCCTGTGTTATGTAAATGATATGCCATCAGTGTCATGCCTGTTTTTATGCAGCAATTTATATTTTCTCGTACATACAATGCAACTCCACCCCCTTTCCCATTATATCTATCTACATGGAACAACTTAAACCCCTGAATATGACACTCAGCAATCATATCCCGACTCTCAGTATTATACCACGTTTCAGTTATTGCAATGACATCAAAGTTCCCAGAACATGCTACCAAACGTAATTCGTTAATTTTATTTCTGGCGCTTCGACAGTTAGTATAAAATACATTGATATGTATCTTCTTGTGAACCTTTTTCAGCTTTTGTTTTACACAATTTCTATTACTATCATTACTCTGTGTCCCTCGATTACTGTTATTGTTAAGATTTATGATATCAAAGCCTGAATCAATATTTTGGCCCTCATTATTTACCATTCCTAAACCCATACCTCTAACTAATCCTAGTTTAAAGCCCTAACAACATCCTCAACTGAGGTAGCGAGAAATCCTACACCTTCCCTGGATAAGTGAACCCCATCCCTGGCATACATGTCATTTCGGCCATAGAAGTGGTCCCAGTTGTCAATGAATGGGACTGCATTATCCTTACAGTGTTTGTCCAGCCAGCAATTTATACCAATCGCTCTGGACAGCCATTCATTTCAACACCACTTCTTGGCAAAATGCCACATATAACAGGGCTCCCTCCTTCTTCCTAATGATGTCTATTGCTGCCTTATACCTACTAACTAAATCCTCACTTCTACGCTTGGCTACATCATTGCCTCCAGCACTGAGGCAGATAATAGGATTGATCCCATTACCATGCATGATGTTGTCAAGCCGGCTAACAATGTCTTCCATCCCAGCCCCAGGAAAGCAAACCCTCTGTCTCCTACTCCTATCTTTCAAGCAGAAGGCCCTATCCATATATCTAACTTGGCTATCCCCAACAACAACAATGTTTTTACCTTCCTTGGTACCGTTCGTCGTGACGTTCCCAGTAGTCGACTCACATTCGTCTGGTAGCACAGAAAAGGAGTTCGAAGTTTCCACAGCAGTCTCTTTCTTCTTCATCGTTACTACCTCTCCATTCGTCTTCTTGATCTTCAACTTCGTCCCATGCTGCCCAGGTTCCCTTCTTGACCTGAGGACTCCCAACAGGAGGACTACTACGAATCCTCTTTTTTTCCTCCGTCAATCGCCATATCTCAAGCTTTGCTACCCTCAATTCCTCCTTAAGCTGCTGGTAAAGTTGCTCAATAGGGGGCATCTTGATTCACTGAGCTAAGAACAGGTCACCACTGAGCTAAGAACAGGTCACCACTAATATGGAATCCATCACTTCAGTTTCCTCAGTAAAATATCTGGGAATCCCCTTTGACCCATGCATGTCAGGAGAATTGATAGGGAACAGTGTAGTAAAGAAAGCGAATGCCAGACTGAAGTTCCTCTACAGACAAGCACAGTGTCTACCTACTGAGGCTCGCAGGACCCTATGTCTAGCCCTTATACAATGTCATATGGTACTCTGCCTTGACAAAAAAACTGAAAGATAAGCTGCAAATCACCCAGAACAAAATGGTAAGATTCATCCTGGACCTGGATCCAAGAGAGCATGTAGGCCAGGATGAATTACAACAATTGGATATGCTGAATATTGAAGACAGAGTAAAACAACTTAAACTAAATCAAGTTTATAAAATTGCTCACAAACAGTGTCCAGAATATCTTGCTGCCAATTTTGTCAAGGCTGGGAACCAAAGCAGCCTTGACAAAATTGTGCTCTTGAGAGAGCACAACTTTGTAGTTCCCACAGTCACTGCCCAGGCTTCAAACACCTTTTATTGTACAGTAATAAAGGAATGGAACAGACTGCCTGCACATGTGAAAGCCAGTCATAGCATGAGCCAGTTCAAGAAGAGAACCAAAAGGTACCTAATGAATGTAGCGACAGAAAGGGAGGAGAATGATTTTTTATTTTTTTAGCTATCACACATGTATATGTAAATAACTCTTTTTACCTTATTCCTAGTATACATATATCCTTTATAATATAATAACATATATATCCTACAATGTAAAATATTAAGGTATAACAAGGACCCCAATGGAAATAAGTCACTCTGTCTGACTTTTTTGGGTTATCCTAGGTTCTCTACACATATGCTGCTATGTATGATAATGTATGTAAATGTATTTATGTATACCTGAATAAACTTACTTACACAAATGGCATATGTGAGGTAGGGATAGATGAGTGAATAGTATAGTGTGAGTAGGGCTGATTGTGGTACATAATACCGTATCTTAGAGAGGATCCCCACAGTTTTGGACACTTTCTTTGTTATGTGTTGGATATGGGTGCTGAATTTCAGGCTGCTGTCAAGGTGAAGGCCCAGGAATTTGCCCTCGTTATGTTTAGCAATAGGTGTAGTGTTGATCTTAATATTTAATTGTGCATCACCTGCTCTGTTGCCAAACATAATATAGAAGGTCTTATCAGTGTTTAGTGTAAGTTTATTGGCTGTCATCCATGTTGATATTTCTATTAATTCGTCATTAACAATGGTATTAAGCGTGGCAAGGTTTTTGTGGGAGATGACATAAGTTGTGTAGTCAGCAAAGAGTATTGGTTTCAGGTGTTGTGATACATTGGGAAGATCATTGATGTATAAGAGGAAGAGCAGGGGACCAAGGACACTTCCCTGCGGTACTCCGGTGTCAAGTGGTCATGTCGCGGAGGATGTGTCTTTAATAGTGACATACTGATACCTATTAGTGAGGTAGGATTTGAAGTATGCTAGTGCATGACCTCTTATTCCATAGTGGTCAAGTTTATGGAGTAGGATGCCGTGGTTTACTGTGTCGAAAGCTTTCCTTAGGTCAATAAAAAGTCCTAATGGATATTCCTTATTTTCGAGTGCTGTGTAAAGCAGGTCTATCATTTTTACTATTGCATCGTTTGTGCTTTTATTTTTCCTGAAGCCAAATTGGCAGGGGTTGCGTATGCTTTGTGTCGTTATGAACGAGTATAATCTCTTGTGCACAAGTTTCTCGAAGATTTTGGATAGCAACGGTAGATTTGATATAGGGCTATAGTTGTTTACGTCTGTGGGGTCACCACCTTTGTGTATTGGTGAAACCCTTGCTGTTTTGAGGAGTGTTGGGAAAGTGCTAGTTTCTAATGATTTGTTAAAAAGTAATGAAATAGGATGTGAAAGGAAATGAGAGGCTCGTTTGTATATTAATGGTGGGACTTAAGACAGATGCCCTGATATATTTTTAAGTGACTTGATTATCGTGGTGACTTCAGTGGGCTCAGTAGGTGCAAGATATAAGGAGGATGGGAAATTCCCATCTAGGTAATCACTTGCTCGGGCATTGGTATCTGGGATTTTACTGGCAAGATTTGATCCTATGGTTGAGAAGTAGTCATTTATCTTGTTTACTGTATCAATAGGCTGTAGTGGTGTTTCGTTTGGTTTAGTTAGGACAATATCCCTAGTTTTTTTGAGTTTGTGGTTGCCCATAATCTGTGAGAGTGTTTTCCAGGTCTTTTTATATTCCTCCTCCGCGATTCTCGCGGAAAAAAAAATCTGAGACCTGTGACGTTTCACACGTTATCTCGAAGTAGTTAGTGACCTATTTGATGAACTACACCATTTATTATTGAAATACAATAAAATTCACAGGAATCATAAAACAATGATAGTTTTACAATTTCATGAAAGGTATTTGAAATATTTCAAATATTTTGGATTTGTGTGGAAGTAAAGGGCAAGATATTTTGCAAATAGGAACTTTGTTTTTTGTAGAATAACTAAAGATAATTATACGATTACCTTTCGTGAGGAAATCGCACTAGCATTGTTTATAAGTACTAAGTCTCAAATCCACCTTTCGTTGTGCCATTTAGGCGAGGGTAATTTTCAAATGGAATCTTCAGCAAATATTTTTTTTCTGTTGTTTTTAGGACTATCTTATTGAAACTTACAGAGAATAATGTTCACGAACACGTCTTCACATGCACCAAAAATGAAAGAAATCGGACCCCCCAAAAAAAGGCCGAATTGGTTACGCCTCCTCTCAAGTCTCCCATAGAGACTCCAGCTCTTTCTCTCCAGAACCCTCTGTACACAGGCAAGAGCTGTGCCAGAGCTCTCTGCACACAGGCAAGAGCTCTGCCAGAATTCTGCTTCTCAGCTGTTTCCTTGGGTTTATATGCTCCATGCACCCCTTTTCCCTTAACTCTAGGTTTTGGGGTTACCCTCCATAGGGACACACCACATGTGCTTTACACAAAGGATCAGGGGTCTGACTCCTTACTAAGACCTGAGATGCCAGGTGTCCCTTACAGATCCGACACTTCCCAGCCAAGGCATGGGTGTGACCAATTATCACTGGTTGGTTAGGTCAACCTGTGACCTGATGTGTGAAACCCTACCCTCCTACATCACAAAGGCCAAAAGCAGGAAAGGAAGGGAAGGGAAGAAAGGAGGGTTGGGAAGGATGAAGCAGGGAAGGGAGGAATAGGGGTATTTAGTTTTGGTCAGAGGAAGACCCAAAAGTTCTAATTCCACAGACCAAGAGCATCTTCACTGATACAAGCCCCCCTTGAAGAGGAATTTGCTTAATAGAAAATAAATGATCAATATTATCAGTATTTCCCCTCTCCATGAACCTTTTAAGTACACTTCCAATAGCATGGCGCTCTTTGTATGTGAATGTATACAGATAGCACTACCACTCACATTCCCCTCACCACTATAATTACACTCATAATTATTATTATCATCATTGACACCACTATCCTCACCATTATGACCACTATAATTATCAACCCTTATCAAAATAAAGATTGGATGCGAAAAGTGGGTCATAATAAGTGTGTATGCACCTGGAGAAGAGAGGAATGTTGAGGAAAGAGAGATTTTGGGAGATGTTAAGCGAGTGTGTAGGAACTTTTGAACCAAGTTAGAGAGTAATTGTGGTAGGGGACCTAAATGCTAAAGCAGGAGAAACATTTAAAGAGGGTGACGTAGTTAAGTTTGGGGTGCCAGGTGTAAATGATAATGGGAGCCCTTGATTGAATTTGTATAGAAAGGGGTTTGGTTATACGTAATACATATTTAAAGAAAAAGATAATAAATACGTATACAAGATATGATGCAGGGCATCATATCTTGTATACTAAGTTTGTTGGACTACGTATTGGTAGATAAAAGACTGTTGGGTAGACTTCAGGATGTACATGTTTATAGAGGGGCGACAGATATATCGGATCACTTTTTAGTTGTAGCTATAGTGAGAGTAAAAGGTAGATGGGATACAAGGTAAATGAAAGCAGCAGGTAAGACAGAGGTGAAGGTTTATAAGCTAAAGGAGGAAGCAGTTATGGTAAGATATCAACAACTATTGGAGGATAGATGGGCTACTGAGACTATAGGCAATGGAGTTGAAGATGTATGGGCTAGGTTTAAGAATATAGTGTTAGAGCGTTCAGCAGAAGTTTGTGGTTACAGGAAAGTGGGTGTGGGAGGGAAGAAGAGCGATTGGTGGAATGATGATGTAAAGAGAGTAGCAAGAGAGAAAAAGTTAGCATATGAGAGGTTTTAACAAAGTAGAAGTGATGAAAGGAGGGTGAAGCAATGTAAAAGAGAGCAAATAAGAGAGTGGGTGAGATGTTACCAACAAATTTTGTTGAAAATAAGAAAAAATTTTGGGTGAGATTAATAAGGTTAAGGAAGCCTAAAAAAGAATGGATTTGCCAGTTAAAAATCGAGGGAATTATTGAATGGAAGTATCGGAAAAATGGAGGGAATATTTTGGGGAATTGTTAAATGTTGATGAAGATAGGGAACTGTGATTTCGTGTATGGGCAATGAGGGGAAAACATCTTGTAGGAGTGAGTTGTGAGTGTAGGGAAAGTGCGTGGGGCAGTGGGTGGACTGAAAGGGGGGAAGGCACCTGGGTTGATGGGATAAAATAAAAGTTAAAAGCAGGTGGGGATATAGTTTTGGAGTGGGTGGTACTTAAATTTAAAAATGTCCTGATTACTAAAAACAACAGTGCCCCAATTTTTTCAAAGGGGGCAGTAAAGCAATAGCAAAGAACTACAGACCAATAGCGCTAACGTCCCATATCATAAACATCTTTGAAAAGGTTCCCAAAAAGCAAAAATCGCCACTCATATGATACCCATCAATTACACAACCCCGGGGAGCATGGGTTTAGAGGGGAGGGCGTTCCTGTCTGTCCCAACTACTGGACCACTACGAAAAAGGGTTTTGGATGCTCTGAAAAAAACAGAATGCAGATGTTATATACACAGACTTTGCAAAAGCCTTTGACAAAAAAATTTACCATGGTGTAATAACCCAAAAAAAATGCGTGATAAAGGAATAACAGGAAAAGTTGGTATATGGATATATAATTTCCTAACAAGTAGGGAAAACAAAGAGTAGTAGTCAACAGAGTAAAGTCTTAGGCGGGTCAGGGGAAAAACCCCCTGTTCCACAAGGCACAGTACTCGCTCCCCCTCCCTTTCCTCATAATCATTTTCGGACATAGACAGGGAATTTTAAGCCACAGTGCCGTGTCTTCCTTTGCAGATGACACCCGAATCTGTATGACAGTTATAAATTAGACACATATGCAACATTTGGGTATCTTTATTAAAGGGAAAAGTTTTCCCACCGGTGGGTTCAAGTCAAACCCAAAATAGAAAAGGGGTAAGGAGAGTAGGAGTTTTGAGGTAATCCCGTCCCTCGGCCTGGAGTCGATGTGTTCCCGACCATCAATCTTGTAGAAAGTACAGCATATGTCCGTAGAGGTGGCATATACTGTAGTCAGGTG
>WNWK01052697.1:0-12105 GCA_009830355.1 Cherax destructor
TAAGTCAGGTCCACCACTGAGTTAAGTCAGGTCCACCACTGAGTTAAGTCAGGTCCACCACTGATCAACACAACACCCTCTAACGCCAGCAAGTCAAGAACTTGAGGTAGAGAAGTTGTTGCGATTTCCCGCTAAGTCCAAGGTAATCTTAAGTAAAAGGACACAAATGCAACTAATGTGACATTTTATTGTGGCAACGTTTCGCTCTCCAGGAAAGACATATAAGCAAACACTACAACATACTTATTAGAAAACATTTCGGTCCTAGTGTTTGCTTACGTGTGTTTCTAAACCTATTTGTCTGTATATATTACCATGGTATATGCCAGATAGGGAAAGGACGTGCCTGGTGCAGTGTTCATCCACTTGATGAAGACGAGCGTCAGGGTAAGGTGACCACCAGACTCATAAATTGACTCCAACTCTGCCTGTCTCTCAGTGTTGAAGAAACAGCAGAAGGCCTCCTGACGCTAACCACCAGTAGTCCTCCGACAAGCAACGTCATCATAAAGAAGCTCAACAATAACGAAAACTTGTACACCATTTTCAGCTGTCATAAACGATAATGGATACGAAACTAATTAAATTCGTTGTTTTCGTCTTTCTGTTGGCACCACACCCAGGCTTGAGTTTTCCTGTACCAGAGACACAATGGATACCAAACCCCGTCAAGAATATCTTCAGTAACGTCTATACGAAATTGAAACTTCTTTTCCATAGCTTTGCCAGCTGGAGATCATCAACACCAACGGACGATACCAATGTAAGTCACAGTACTAATACCACAAGTCTGCTGGTACGAGTGGCGTTAGTGAATGGTCGCTCACTGACGATAGCTGTGCTCTCCTTCCTCATCAAGACTGCGCTGGTGGGGGCTGGATTGCCCGATCTTGTGTCCACAGGATCGTTGATTGGATACCAATGGCTTTTATATGACTTTCTGATAGGTATTCTCTATTGGCTGAAGGACATGGGAAAAATACCACACTTGGCTGCCATTCATCACCTACACGCCGTCCTTTAATTAATGAGGAATCTTCCTGATGTAGTCAAATATCACACTGGCTGTTATACATATGTGTAGTTGGTTATGTATAGTATATTATTCTCAATAAAATATATAATTCTAAATTTTGTCTGTTATTATTATTATTATTATTATTATTATTATTTATTCCTTGTTCGTTCCTTGTTTGTTAGTGAGAGTTAAAAATGCGTAAGAAAATGAATGGATCTAAAATCCTTTCTTTTCACATGACAGATTTCTCGGACCTGACTTAACTCAGTGAAGACGTGTCTTGTGTACTCTCTGTGGACTGAACCATCTTTGCTCAGTGAAGACTTTTCTACTGTGCTTCCGTTATTAGCTACCTGAGATTGGATGATGGTTTCCATCGACTACGAGCAGCTATATCTCCAAATGAAGGCGGAATTAACGGAAGCTAGAAGAGAGATTCAACGTTTGAAGGGTTTATGCAAGGATTATCCCCGGAACAATGTCGAAGATGATCAGACCAACGAAAGGATGCTAGTCGGATCTGAAGGGACGAAGCTGAAGTTGAAGAAGGTCCAGGAAACTGCTGTGAAAACTAGAAACTCTTTTTCCTTGTTATCGGACGAATGTGAAGACATCCCAGCTAAGACTATCTCTACAAAGACCGTTGAGAACGTCATGCACACCGCCAGGAGATGTAAGAACATTGTTTTAATTTACATTAATGACCTTGATGAAGGAATTGCAAGTGACATGAGTAAATTTGCTGATGATACAAAAATAGGCCGTATAATTCATTCTGAGGAGGATAACAGTGAACTCCAGGAGGATTTGGATAAATTAATGTCTTGGTCTGAAAAGTGGCAGATGAAGTTCAATGTGGACAAGTGTAAGGTGCTTGTCGTTGGTAATGAAAATATCCCTCGAATTTATAAACTAGGTGAAGTTGAGCTTGATCATACAGAATGTGAAAAAGACTTGGGAGTCATGGTAAGCAGAAATCTAAAGCCAAGACAACAGTGCCTAAGTGTCGCAATAAGGCTAACAGATTACTAGGATTTATTTCAAGAAGTATAAGCAACAGAAGTCAAAAGTTATTTTACAGCTCTATACATCACTAGTGAGACCTCATTTGGATTATGCAGCTCAGTTTTGGTCTCCTTACTACAGGATGGATATAGATTCATTGGAGAACATACAAGAAGAATGACTAAATGATTTACAGTATAAGAAATCTCCGTATGAAGATAGACTTAGAGCGTTGAATCTCCACTCTCTGGAGGACGTAGAATGAGGAGATATCATCGAGGTGTACAAGTGGATGATGGGCATAAACAAAGGAGATATTAATAAAATACTGAGGATATCGAACCAAGTAAGAACGAGAAATAACGGATTTAAATTGGATAAATTTAGATTTAGAAAGGACATAGGCAAGTACTGGTTTTCGAACAGAGTTGTAGATGCGTGGAACAATCTTCCGAGTACTGTGATAGAGGCTAGGACCTTGGGTGGCTTTAAAAGAGATTGGACAAATATAGAGTGGGAGGGGCTGGGTTTGATTTGTGTCG
Organism: Cherax destructor; assembly: GCA_009830355.1. NCBI lineage: Eukaryota > Metazoa > Arthropoda > Malacostraca > Decapoda > Parastacidae > Cherax > Cherax destructor. The sequence goes on from WNWK01052697.1 coordinate 2,566, forward strand.
TGAGTACGGGAATAAATTTTTAGGTAGTGGTGGTTTTGATAAGGACCTGCCTTGTATGGGCCAGTAGGCCTTCTGCAGTGTTCCTCCATTCTTATGTTCTTATGTTCTTATGTTAATTGGGGACAGTCAGATTAAGTTTATGGATAGGGAATTTTGTCCTAGGGATAGGAATAGGAGGCAGAGGATGTGTTATCCTGCGGCTGGGATGAAGGATATTGTTAGCCGTCTGGACGACATCACGAGAGAAAATGGGAGCAATCCTATTATCTGAGTCAGTGCTGGAGGCAACGATGTTGGCAGACGTAGGAGGAGCTGATTAGCAGCTATAGGTCAGCAATAGACAGAATTAGGAAGAAATGTGGGAACCCTGTCATATGTGGTATTTTGCCAAGGAGAGGAGTTGGAAATGAATGGTTGTCTAGGGCAATTGGTGTCAATTGCTGGCTGGACAAATACTGTAAGGAAAATGCAGTAACATTCATTGACAACTGGGACCTCTTCTATGGCAGAAATGACATGTATGCCAGGGATGGGGTTCACTTATCTAGGTCTGGGGTGGGGTCACTGGCAACTGCCGTGGAGGGAGCTGTTTGGGCTTTAAACTAGAAAAAGTTAGTGGCACTTTTACATAAGAACATAAGAACATAAGAATGGAGGAACACTGCAGAAGGCCTACTGGCCCATACAAGGCAGGTCCTTATCAAAACCACCACTACCTAAGAATTTACTCCTGTACTCACGACACTAATCAAACCCAGCCCCTCCCACTCATATATTTGTCCAATCTCTTTTAAAGCCACCAAGGTCTAGCCTCTATCACCTAATCGGAAGATTGTTCCACGCATCTACAACTCTGTTCGAAAACCAGTACTTGCCTATGTCCTTTCTAAATCTAAATTTATCCAATTTAAATCCGTTATTTCTCGTTCTTACTTGGTTCATTATCCTCAGTATATTAATATCTCCTTTGTTTATGCCCATCATCCACTTGTACACCTCGATGATATCTCCCCTCATTCTACGTCTCTCCAGAGAGTGGAGATTCAATGCTCTAAGTCTATCTTCATACGGGAGATTTCTTATACTGTAAATCATTTTAGTCATTCTTCTTTGTATGTTCTCCAATGAATCTATATCCATCCTGTGAAGAGACCAAAACTGAGCTGCATAATCCAAATGAGTCTCACTAGTGATGTATAGAGCTGTAAAATAACTTTTGACTTCTTGCTATACTTCTTGAAATAAATCCTAGTAATCTGTTAGCCTTATTGCACACTTAGGCACTGTTGTCTTGGCTTTAATTTCTGCTTACCATGACTCCCAAGTCTTTTCACATTCTGTATGATCAAGCTCAACTTCACCTAGTTTATAAATTCGAGGGATATTTTCATTACCAACGACTAGCACCTCCTTGTCCACATTGAACTTCATCTGCCACTTTCAGACCAAGACATTAATTTATCCAAATCCTCCTGGAGTTCACTGGTATCCTCTCAGAATGAATTATACGGCCATTTTTGTATCATCAGCAAATTCTCATGTCACTTGCAATTCCTTCATCAAGGTCATTAATGTAAATTATGAACAACAATGGGCCCAAAACTGATCCTTGTGGAACGCCACTAGTGACAAATCCCCATTCAGATTTGACCCCATTAATGGAAACTCTCTGCTTTCTATTGGTAAGCCATGCCTCTATCCATGCTAGAACTTTACCTCCTATACCATGAGCTGCCACCTTTCTTAAGAGTCTCTTGTGAGGTACTCTATCGAAGGCCTTACTGAAATCCAAGTAAACTATATCATATTCTTTATCACTGTCTACTGCCTCAAATGTTTTTTTGAAAAACGTCAGTAAATTTGGCAGGCAGGAACGACCTCTCGTAAACCCATGCTGAGATTCATTAATCAAATTATGTTCTTCAAGGTGACTTCTGATAATATCAGCTATAATTGATTCTAATAATTTGCCTACTATAGACGTGAGGCTTATTGGACGGTAATTTGATGGAATGGACTTATCCCCTGATTTGAATATAGGAACTACATTAGCTATCTTCCACATCTCTGGCACAACACCAGTTAGGATGGACGTATTAAACACATTCGTTAATGGCTGACTAAGTTCCATTTTGCATTCTTTAAGCACCCTGGAAAACAACTCGTCGGGTCCCGGGGACTTATTTTGCTTCAGTTTATCTATCTGTTTGATAACCATATCCCTCGTGACAGTAATATTAGTTAATTTGAATTCTTCAGGAACTGAATAATTGTTAATTTCTGGAATCTCATTTACGTCTTCGTGTGTAAAGACTGACAAAAAATAGTCATTAAATAGAGAACACATTTCCAGTTCGTTATCCGTCAGCTGTCCATTCCCAATTTTCAGAGGTCCTACCTTTTCCCTCACCTTCGTCCTGTACACTTGAAAGAACCCTTTTGGATTAGTCTTTGATTCATTAGCAACCTTAATCTCATAGTCACGTTTAGCCTTTCTAATCCCTTTTTACTTCTCTTTTCAACTGAACATATTGGTTAATAAGGTTAACATCTCCTCTTTTGATGCGCCTATAAATTCCTCTTTTCTCCCCTAATAAATGTTTTAGCCTCCTGTTAATCCATTTGGGATCGTTATTATTTGACCTAAATTCTCTCTGGGGAATAAACATACTCTGTGCACGTTGTACATTATTAAGAAAAAAATCATAAACGCAGATCCCATCGTAATCGTTAGCTAGATTACCCCAGTCGAGATTAGACAGGTGTTCCCTAAGTCCAATATAATCGGCAGAACGAAAATCAGGAACTTTTACCGTATTACCCCTATTCTCGTACTCCCATGTAATATTAAAAGTAATGGATTTGTGATCACTAGCTCCAAGCTCTTCAGTGATCTCCAGATTATTTACAAGAGTTTCTTTATTTGACAAGACTAGGTCGAGCAAATTATTACCTCTGGTAGGCTCCGTCGTTAGAAAACATTCAGCGTAGAATGACTAAATTAATACATAGCATTAGAAATCTTCCTTACGAAGGAAATAAATGGTATAAAATACCAACACAATGGAAAAATAAACACATAAGCAGTATAATGTGATCCTTTATTGACAACGTTTCGCCCACGCAGTGGGCTTTATCGAGTCCAGACAGATCTACCTGGAAAATGAGCAACATGGAAATATATATATATATATATCCCTATATATCTCCATGTTGCTCATTTTCCAGGTAGATCTGTCTGTGACTCGATAAAGCCCACTGCGTGGGTGAAACGTTGCCAATAAAGGATCACATTATACTGCTTATGTGTTTATTTTTCCAAATCTTCCTTACGAAGAAAGATTAAGGACCCTTAAATTACATTCACTTGTAAGACGTAGAATGAGGGAGACATGATCGAGGTATACAAGTGGAAAATGGGTATTAACAAAGGGGATATAAATAAGGTCTTGAGGGTATCTCTCCAAGAGAGAACCCGCAATAATGGATTCAAGTTAGATGAGTTTAGATTTAGAAAGGATATAGGAAAGTATTGGTTTGGAAATAGGGTAGTTGATGAGTGGAACAGTCTGCCTAGTAGGGTTATTGAAGCAAGGACCCTGGGTAGTTTTAAATTTAGGTTGGATAAATTCATGAGTGAAAGGGGTTGGATTTGAGTGGGAATTGCACATGAGTAAATAGAATTATCGAAGCTTATTTCTTGGGTAGCATTGAAAATTGGGTTGAGCAAATATTCTGTTAGTGGAATGGATTGTGAAGGACCTGAGGTGTTGAAGCTAACTTCTTGGGTAGCTTCTGGGAGTGAGTTGGACAGATGTGTGGGTTGTTTAATTTGGTAAAGGTTTAGAAAGACATATAAACAAACACTACAACATACTTATTAGAAAACATTTCGGTCCTAGTGTTTGCTTACGTGTGTTTCTAAACCAATTTGTCTGTATATATTACCATGGTATATGCCAGATAGGGAAAGGACGTGCCTGGTGCAGTGTGCATCCACTTGATGAAGACGAGCGTCAGGGTCAGGTGACCACCAGACTCATAAATTGACTCCAACTCTGCCTGTCTCTCAGTGTTGAAGAAACAGCAGAAGGCCTCCTGACGCTAACCACCAGTAGTCCTCCGACAAGCAACGTCATCATAAAGAAGCTCAACAATAACGAAAACTTGTACACCATTTTCAGCTGTCATAAACGATAATGGATACGAAACTAATTAAATTCGTTGTTTTCGTCTTTCTGTTGGCACCACACCCAGGCTTGAGTTTTCCTGTACCAGAGACACAATGGATACCAAACCCCGTCAAGAATATCTTCAGTAACGTCTATACGAAATTGAGAAACTTCTTTTCCATAGACTTTGCCAGCTGGAGATCATCAACACCAACGGACGATACCAATGTAAGTCACGGTACTAATACCACAAGTCTGCTGGTACGAGTGGCGTTAGTGAATGGTCTCTCACTGACGATAGCTGTGCTCTCCTTCCTCATCAAGACTGCGCTGGTGGGGGCTGGATTGCCCGATCTTGTGTCCACAGGATCGTTGATTGGATACCAATGGCTTTTATATGACTTTCTGATAGGTATTCTCTATTGGCTGAAGGACATGGGGAAAATACCACACTTGGCTGCCATTCATCACCTACACGCCGTCCTTTAATTAATGAGGAATCTTCCTGATGTAGTCAAATATCACACTGGCTGTTATACATATGTGTAGTTGGTTATGTATAGTATATTATTCTCAATAAAATATATAATTCTAAATTTTGTCTGTTATTATTATTATTATTATTTTTATTATTATTATTATTATTATTATTCCTTGTTCGTTCCTTGTTTGTTAGTGAGAGTTAAAAATGCTTAAGAAAATGAATGGATCTAAAATCCTTTCTTTTCACATGACAGATTTCTCGGACCTGACTTAACTCAGTGAAGACGTGTCTTGTGTACTCTCTGTGGACTGAACCATCTTTGCTCAGTGAAGACTTTTCTACTGTGCTTCCGTTATTAGCTACCTGAGATTGGATGATGGTTTCCATCGACTACGAGCAGCTATATCTCCAAATGAAGGCGGAATTAACGGAAGCTAGAAGACTAACGACTTCTTAGATGTAGTTCAAGATTGTTTTTTGAAGCAGTTTGTGACAGAACCTACAAGGGGAAATAACCTGCTTGACTTAGTTCTGGCAAACAAGGAAACCCTTGTTAATAATTTAGAAATTACAGAGGAACTCGGCGCAAGCGACCACAAATCAATTACCTTTGGCATTGAATGGAAGTTTCATAGTACGAATAACTCAGTAACGGTCCCAGATTTTCGCTTAGCAGATTACAATGGACTTAGAGAACACTTATCATCTGTGGACTGGGGTAATGAAGATAGCTATCAATATGACAGTTTTCTGAACACTATACATGCTGCCCAAATAACATTTATCCCATATAAAGAAATTAGATCGAAATAGAAATGACCCAAAATGGATGAAAAATAGGCTCAAATATCTTTTAGGTACGAAGAAAGGAGTTTATAGGCGTATCAAAAGAGGTGAGGGTCATCTTATGAGTCAGTATATTGACATTAAGAGGGACGTTAAAAAGGGGATAAGAAAAGCTAAACGGGACTACGAAATTAAAGTTGCTAGGGATTCGAAAACTAACCCAAAAAGTTTTTTTCAGGTGTATAGAACAAAAGTTAGAGATAAGATAGGTCCCCTTAAAAATAATTATGGGTATCTTACTGACAAAGAGAATGAAATGTGCTCTATTTTTAATAATTATTTTCTCTCGGTTTTCACTCAGGAAGACTTTAATAATATCCCAAGAATTAGGTATTTTAGTGGGCCTGAAGAAGATAAATTATGTAGTATCACAGTCACTAGCGAAAAGGTTATCAAACAGATAGACCGTTTGAAGCAAAATAAATCGCCAGGCCCTGATGAGCTTTTTTCAAGGGTTCTTAAGGAATGCAAAATAGAACTCTGTGAACCCTTAACTAACATTTTTAACCTATCTCTTCAAACAGGTGTAGTGCCGGATACGTGGAAGATGGCTAATGTAATTCCTATTTTTAAAGCAGGGGACAAGTCGTTACCATCAAATTACCGCCCAATAAGTCTAACATCAATTGTAGGCAAATTACTAGAGTCTATTATATCTGATAACATAAGAAGCCCTCTCGATAGGCATAATTTGATTAATGATACTCAGCATGGATTCACCAGGGGCCGTTCCTGCCTAACTAATTTGTTAACTTTTTTCAGTGGGGCTTTTGAGGCAGTTGATAATGATAAAGAATTCGATATCGTTTATTTGGATTTTAGTAAGGCTTTTGATAGAGTACCACATCAGAGACTTAAAAAAAGTGGCTGCTCATGGCATTGGGGAAAAGTGTTGTCATGGATCGAGTCATGGCTCACCAATAGGAAGCAGAGGGTGTGCATAAATGGGGTTAAATCGAGTGGGGATCTGTAACAAGTGGCGTTCCTCAGGGATCGGTTTTGGGCCCGTTGTTGTTTATAATATATATAAATGACCTTGACGAGGGAATTTCTAGTGATATGAGCAAATTCGCTGATGACACGAAGATAGGTAGGATAATCGATTCAGACGTAGATGTCAGTGAACTACAGGAGGATTTAGACAAACTCAATTCCTGGTCAGAAAAATGGCAGATGCAGTTCAATGTAGATAAATGCAAAGTTCTAAAGCTCGGAGTGTCCATAACCCAAGCACTTATAAGTTAAATAACGTAGAACTTAGCCATACAGATTGCGAGAAGGACTTGGGGGTGATGGTAAGCAGCAACCTTAAACCAAGACAGCAATGCCTAAGCGTACGTAATAAGGCAAATAGATTACTGGGATTTATATCAAGAATGTTAGCAACAGAAGTCCAGACGTTATATTACAGCTTTATACATCATTAGTAAGGCCTCACCTAGATTACGCAGCTCAGTTCTGGTCTCCATATTACAGAATGGACATAAATTGTTAGAAAACATTCAGCGTAGAATGACTAAATTAATACATAGCATTAGAAATCTTCCTTACGAAGAAAGATTGAAGACCCTTAAATTACATTCACTTGTAAGACGTAGAATGAGGGGAGACATGATCGAGGTATACAAGTGGAAAATGGGTATTAACAAAGGGGATATAAATAAGGTTTTGAGGGTATCTCTCCAAGAGAGAACCCGCAATAATGGATTCAAGTTAGATAAGTTTAGATTTAGAAAGGATATAGGAAAGTATTGGTTTGGAAATAGGGTAGTTGATGAATGGAACAGTCTGCCTAGTAGGGTTATTGAAGCAAGGACCTTGGGTATTTTTAAATTTAGGTTGGATAAATTCATGAGTGAAAGGGGTTGGATTTGAGTGGGAATTGCACATGAGTAAATAAAATTATCAAAGCTTATTTTTTGGGTAGCATTGAAAATTAGGTTGAACAAATATTCTGTTGGTGGGATGGAATGTGAAGGACTTGCCTAGAATGGGCCAACAGGCCTGCTGCAGTGTTCCTCCTTTCTTATGTTCTTATGAGAGATTCAACGTTTGAAGGGTTTATGCAAGGATTATCCCCGGAACAATGTCGAAGATGATCAGACCAACGAAAGGATGCTAGTCGGATCTGAAGGGACGAAGCTGAAGTTGAAGAAGGTCCAGGAAACTGCTGTGAAAACTAGAAACTCTTTTTCCTTGTTATCGGACGAATGTGAAGACATCCCAGCTAAGACTATCTCTACAAAGACCGTTGAGAACGTCATGCACACCGCCAGTAGATGTAAGAACATTGTTTTAATTGGGGACAGTCAGATTAAGTTTATGGATAGGGAATTTTGTCCTAGGGATAGGAATAGGAGGCAGAGGATGTGTTATCCTGCGGCTGGGATGAAGGATATTGTTAGCCGTCTGGACGACATCACGAGAGAAAATGGGAGCAATCCTATTATCTGTCTCAGTGCTGGAGGCAACGATGTTGGCAGACGTAGGAGGAGCTGATTAGCAGCTATAGGTCAGCAATAGACAGAATTAGGAAGAAGGGTGGGAACCCTGTCATATGTGGTATTTTGCCAAGGAGAGGAGTTGGAAATGAATGGTTGTCCAGGGCAATTGGTGTCAATTGCTGGCTGGACAAATACTTAAGAAAATGCAGTAACATTCATTGACAACTGGGACCTCTTCTATGGCAGAAATGACATGTATGCCAGGGATGGGGTTCACTTATCTAGGTCTGGGGTGGGGTCACTGGCAACTGCCGTGGAGGGAGCTGTTTGGGCTTTAAACTAGAAAAAGTTAGTGGCACTTTTACATGGAAAACGTCGTTAGAAAACATTCAGCGTAGAATGACTAAATTAATACATAGCATTAGAAATCTTCCTTACGAAGGAAATAAATGGTATAAAATACCAACACAATGGAAAAATAAACACATAAGCAGTATAATGTGATCCTTTATTGACAACGTTTCGCCCACGCAGTGGGCTTTATCGAGTCACAGACAGATCTACCTGGAAAATGAGCAACATGGAAATATATATATATATATCCCTATATATCTCCATGTTGCTCATTTTCCAGGTAGATCTGTCTGTGACTCGATAAAGCCCACTGCGTGGGTGAAACGTTGCCAATAAAGGATCACATTATACTGCTTATGTGTTTATTTTTCCAAATCTTCCTTACGAAGAAAGATTAAGGACCCTTAAATTACATTCACTTGTAAGACGTAGAATGAGGGGAGACATGATCGAGGTATACAAGTGGAAAATGGGTATTAACAAAGGGGATATAAATAAGGTCTTATCCCATATAAAGAAATTTATCCCATATAAAGAAACATATCCCATATAAAGAAATTTATCCCATATAAAGAAATTTATCCCATATAAAGAAATTAGATCGAATAGAAATGACCCAAAATGGATGAATAATAGGCTCAAATATCTTTTAGGGCAGAAGAAAGGAGTTTATAGGCGTGGAAAAATAAACACATAAGCAGTATAATGTGATCCTTTATTGACAACGTTTCGCCCACGCAGTGGGCTTTATCGAGTCACAGACAGATCTACCTGGAAAATAAGCAACATGGAGATATATATAGGGTACAGTCAGGTGGAGAATGCTGGGTCAGGTGGAGAAAGCTGCATGTGAGTCTTAAAAAGTAGTGTGATAGTTAAAAACATAGTGTGACTTAAAGGACCTGCAGTGTACCATTCTTGAGTTCTAGGTGGGATAGCGTTGAAGAAGTTTCTTGGCAATAGGTTCAGCTATGTTGTGAAGCGTTGTTCTGGTTGAAGTTGTTGGATATACAGATGAGTGATGATTCTAGGATTCTTCGGTATTGCGTGTTGTCTTCTGGCGATGAGTCTTGCGTTTCTGTAGTTGATTAAATGGTTGTGTAAATTTCGGTGTTGAACACAGGCATTTCTTGAGTCGTCAGATCTGCCTGCGTACTGGTGTTCTGAAATGCGTGTTTGTAGGTCTCTGGATGTTTCGCCAACGTATAATTTGCTGCAGCCATTACAAGGGATTGTGTAT
>WNWK01052698.1:0-12105 GCA_009830355.1 Cherax destructor
TCCCCACTCCTTCATACTTCAGGTACTGTATAAAGAATAAATAAAGAATAAGGGTTTATTTCTTTGAAGGTTATAATATGTAATTACAATTTTGATTTGTTAAGTAAAAAGAAACCCAAACTATAATGCCGGGATATTTCCTGCCTCCAGGACTAAGTCCAGCTAGAAAGAATAGTCACAATACCGTGGCTGAAAAAACCCCACACACAGAAAAAACTTGATGACATTTCAGTCTGACTAATTAACCCTTTCAGGTTTGATGTACTAGCGTCTTAGCACAGGGTGTTTGAGGGCTAGTACGCTAATTCTAGCGCCCTCAAATCAAGCAGGAAAGGCTGGTAGGCCTAGATGTGAGAGAATGGGTCTGTACGGTCAGTTCGCAGTTTTAAAAATCCTGCAGCAAAAGTGCATAATAAGAGAAAAACTCTGACCGTGTTTTATTTTTAAAAACAGCGACTTTGCAGTCTAGTTTTGTATGGTATTTATGGTTGTATTCTCGATTTCTTGGTCTCATTTGATAGAATGGAAGATACATTACAGAAATGGAGAAAATTTTTGATTGGTTTCATGATGACAAGTACCTTGAAATTGAGCGCAAGTAGCGAAAAATGTTGAGTTTTGCCGATGTTCAAGAGTAAACAAATCACGCCATGTGTCCAATACCATCAACTGGCGAGTCTAATATTCTTGCAAAAAAGGCGCTGATAGTATATTTATACTGTTTTTACAATGATGCAGTAGTATACATAACAGAAAATCTTCTATTTTTGTGAGAATAAAATTAAAAATGGAAATCAAAAGTAATGAAAAGAGATGCCTGGAGACATGACTAATGAACAGATAAAATGTTATTTTGTGCCAGGAATGTCTGTCTTGTTTATTTTGGACCCTATTTTGAAATTGGCATCTTTTGAAATTTGTGTAAAATTATAAATTGCAATTTCTGACACTTTACTGGGTAGTTGAAATCGTAAATTGGCGGTTCTTGTACTCACTGTAGAACAAATGCAATTCTAGCAAAATAGCTATAATTTTAGTAGACTGAAACATTGGAATTGGCCCAAAATAGGGCTCAAAGTGGGCGAAATTGCCGATGCGTAAATATCGTCTATACCGCTAACTTGCGAGAGCATAATTCTGTTAGTTTTTACCAAATTTCATACTTTTGGTGTCATTATGATCGGAAAGATTATCATTTCATAAGAAAATAATTTTTTTTTCCGAAAATTTTTCAACCCGACCCTGAGAATGAGTTTAGGATTGGGGTCTCGACCTGAAAGGGTTAATGGTCAAGTCAGACCAAAACATTACCAAAGTTTCTTTCTTCTATGTGTGGTTATTTGAGTGTAAGTCCAGCTAAATGGTTCCCCCGAATCCTTCATGAATGTTACCTTCTTTCACTTCAACAGCACATCAACCATCAAAATAAACTTAGTCTCCATTCATCAACTCACGAAATCGTAATAACATGACTGTAAACAAATCCCGGTATGGGTGAGGTTAGAACGTGGTTCGTTTACAATGTATTCGTATTACGTTTTGAGAGTCATGATGGCGGCTTTGAGGGACTTGAGCTCTTGCATTTGTGGTCACAGTAGCAGCCCATGTTAACCTCTCTATGGTGTATAAATATACCTAGTTGGATGAATCTTATTGTAGCCAGATGGCCCAGTGGTTCATGCACTGGCCTGGAGTTTTACCACCCACTTACCATGGTTTTAAACACCACCCGTTCTGTGGTTTGTCTCCATTCACTCTGATCTAACATGCCAACACAAGCTTGTTGATGTCTAAGCCCTATAAGTAAGATTTCTTATGCAGTTAACTACAATTGTATGTACAATAAGGTAGCTAATGAACAAATGGTACAATTTTAAAAGTATGATTTATTATTTCAAACTGATTCAATTATCTTCATTTAGTTTTGTTCAGTGACTGACTAGAGATGGTGAAGATATGGCAAGTTACTTAGGTTTGTTAACACATCGGCCATTTCCCACAGGGCACAGCGACTCAAAGAAGAAATGCTTTCACCATCACTCAGTACATCACTGTCTTGCCAGAGGCATTCCGACACTAGTTTAAAAGCTGCAACATATGTCCACCCCTTCAGAGTGCAGGCACTGTACTTCCCACTTCCAGGACTCAAGTCTGGCTAACAGGTTTCCCTCAATTCCTTCATAAATGTTACCTTAGCTACAGTAGAAATATAATGGGACAAGATGAGTAATTATTTTTTATGGGAGTTGGAGGAAGACTGGAAGAAGAACACTGCTGTCTTTCTCATGTAACAACACAGGGAAAGTGAACACTGACCAGCAGTAGCCAACATGTGCATGCGAGCTGTGTACTTCTCCAGCTGGGAGGCACCTGGTACTGACGCAAACAGCCGCCCAGTTGTTGGGGAGACGTGTTGGTGCCACCGAGCAGAGACATCCCACAGAATCTCCCAGTGCGGCCATTTGGGCCAAAGATAAATACTTTTCGGGTTGCCAGGTCAGTAGACACCTGCGGATAAACTCAGGTAAGTAGTAAAAAACAAATGTCAGTGAATAAATGAAAACATGGATGGAGACTAAAAAATATGGTCCTAGCATGTCCCCTGTAAAATAAATGGTATACAATACTGAAAAGGGATGAGTTGGACACAAGTGCAACATTTGGGTATCTTCCAACCCAAGGCTGAGAGACTGATTACCCCATCTTTTTATACGTATTTCTTAAACATTATGCCCTTGTATTGATAAAGCCACTGGTTGGCGAAACATCTACAAAGATAACCAGAAAATAAAAAAAAGGCACAATACTGTGACTGGAACAATAGTAAGTAAGTAAAAGTTTTTTCATTTACATAGATTATCATACATAGCAGCATATGTGTAGAGAACCTAGATAACCAAAAAAAGTCAGACAGAGTGACTTTTTTCCCATTGGGGCCCTTTTTTAGTACCTTAATATTATACATTGTAGGATATATATGTTATTATATTATAAAGGATATATGTATACTAAGAATAAGGTAAAAGGAGTTATTTACATTTCAGTGTGTTAGCAAAAAAAAAAATCTTTCCCCCCTTTTCTTTTGGGTAAAATTTCATTAGGTCCCTTTTTGGCTCTCCTCTTGAACTGGCTCATGCTATGACTAGTTTTTGACATGTGCAGGCAGTCTGTTCCTTTCCTTTATTGGTGTACAAAAAAGGTGTTTGAACCCCGGCCACTGACTGTGGGTACAAACAAAGTTGTGCCTTCCCCTAGTACTATGACTGTTTTGGGTTCCCCCAGCCTGACAAAATTGGCAGCAAGATATTTTTGGACACGGGGTTTGTGAGCAATTTTATAAACTTGATTCAACTTAAGTTGTTTTACTTTTGTCTTCAATATTCAGCATACCCAAATTTAAAGTTGTAATGGCCCAAACCTTGGACCATTTCCAAAGTCCAAGTCCCACCGAAACGTCATTGTAACCCCCTCTCCCATGTGGGGGTTATTTATGTATAACCAAATGTTGCACATGTGTGTAATTCCTCATGTAGCAGTCTCAATGCTGTACCAAAGAGCTTCTCATTGTGTTTATGGTTCAGTGGTACAGTCTTAAGACTGCTACCTCTAAAACACCACAGTTTGAGCCCCATCCATTCATCTATTTATCTATCTGTAGACAAAGGCAAAAATCATTTGGGAAAGGCCCAAACCATATCTAGTTCCCTGAAACTGTGTATACCGGGAGTATACCTAGAGAGGGTTTGGGGGGTCAACGCCCGCAGCGTGTACTGTATTTCTTGTTTGCCTATATTTCTTCACGTCAATAAACCTATAGAGGTTATTCAGCACATGGAGAATGAGGGGAATTAGACTGTATGTAGACTACAGGAGACTACATGACTATAGGTAGACTAGAATTTGAAGGATACCTAAAGGATGTTTTAAGGGGTCAATGCCCCCACAATCTGGCCCCAGACCAGGTAGTTTACGGTACAGTGGACCCCTGACTATGGGCCCGGTCGTTTTTTTGGGCCCCAAATTTTTCCCCCCGAGTTTCAGCCCGCGTACCAGACCTGTCCGCCTCCCAGTGCAGGCATCGTGAGCCAGTATAGTTTTTGTTTACCATTGAGTGAACATTACCCAGCGTGCTCATTCAAACTTTTCCCCACAATAATTTTATTGTGTTTATTGATTGTCACTGTGAAATAAGTCATCATGGGTCCAAAGAAGCTTCCTAGTGGCACCCTGTGGAAAGAAAGTGAGGAGCGCCATCGAACGGGAGATTAAGGAAATTTGTTCAATGTGGAAAAAGGGGCAGAAATTTGTTAAAAAATACCACCCTGAGCAAGCTGAAATAAGCCATCTCTGCAACAAGTTCAGTGACAGACCCATATTGCACTTCAGGAACATGTTAAAGAGGCACCAAAAAACAGAGAATGTGAACAGTTATTCTGTGAGACAGGGTCCAGTGACTCGCTGGCCCCAAATGGCATTAAAAGACCAAAAAGGGGAAGTAACCCCAGATAAGGCTTTGATACCTGAAGTTTTTTTCGAGGGGGTTTCCCCCCTTCCAAACACTAACCCCCCCTCACTCCTCCTCCCTATCTTCTAGATGCCAGCAATTTTTCTTCAATAAAGGTAAAAATGTTATTTTAAATGTAAATTTAAAAATTTTAAATTTTTTTTTTTATTAACACATCGGCCTTTTTCCCCACCAAGGCGGGGGTGGCCCGACAAAGAAAAACTTTCATCATCATTCACTCCATCACTGTCTTGCCAGAGGTGTGTTTTACACTACAGCTACAAAACTGCAACAAACCCCCCCTCCTTCAGAGTGCCGGCATTTATTTCCCCCATCTCCGGGAATCAAGTCCAGCCTGCCGGTTTCCCTAAAACCCTTTGCCTACACTCCAACAGCCCCCAAGTCCAAAAACCCCATTTGTCTCCATTCGCTCCTATTTTAACACGTTTTCCCGCACGTTTTTGCTGGAAGTCCAACCCCCTCGACACAAAACCCCCTTTTCCCCCTTCCCCCCCAACCCTTTTCTGGGCCAAACCCTACCCCGCCTTTCCCTCCACAAACAGATTTATACACTCGGTCATTCTATTTGCTCCACCCTTTTGTATATGTCCAAACCATCTCAACAACCCCCCCTCAGCTCTTTTGGATAATAGGGTAACCCCACACCTCCCTAATCTCCAAACTATGGATTCTCTGCATTATTTCACACCACACATTGCCCTCAGACAAAAAATCTCCACTGCCTCCAGCCTTCTCCTTGTTGAAAACATTCACAACCCATGTCTCACACCCATATAAGAGTGTTGGTATAACTATACTTTATACTTTCCCCTTTTTGTTCATGGATAAAGTTCTCTGCCTCCACAACCCTTCCTCAGTGCACCACTCCCCTTTTTTCCCCCTTTCCATTAATTTTTATGATTCACCTCATCCTTCATAGACCCTTTCGCGGACACTTTCCACCCCCCAAAATATCTGAACACGTTCACCCCCTCTCCATATTCTCCCCCCAATCTGATATCCAATCTTCCATTATCAAATTTTTTTTGTTATCCTCATCACCTTACTTTTTCCTATATTTCACTTTTAATTTCCTTCTTTACATACCCTACCAAACTCATCCATAAACCCTTTCGAAATTCTCTTCAGAACCCCCCAAAAGCACAGTGTCATCAGCAAAGAGCAACTGTGACAACTCCCACTTTGTGTTAGTTTCTTTATCTTTAACTCCACCCTTTTGCCATCACCCAAGCATTCACTTTCACAACTCCATCTAAAAAATATATTAAACAACCACGGGGACATCACATCCCTGTCTAAGAGCTACTTTTACTGGGAAATAATCTCCCCCCCTTTACATACCTAACCTGTGCCTCACTATCCTTGTAAAAACTTTTCACCGCTTTCAAAACCTACCTCCTATTCCATACATTTGCAACATCTGCCACATTCCCCCCTTCATCCACCCTATCATATGCCTTTTCCAAATCCAAAAAATGCCACAAACACCTATTTACCCTTATCTAAATATTGTTCACCTATATGTTTCACTGCAAACACTTGGTCTACACACCCCTACCCTTCCTAAAGCCTCCTTGTTCACCCCTATCCTGCTCTCCATCTTACTCCTAATTCTTTCAATAATAACTCTACCATCAATTTACCAGGTATACCAACAGACTTTTTCCCCCTTATAATTTTTCCACTCTCTTTGTCCCCTTTATGCATGTCTCTACCAATCCCTAGGTACCTTCCCCTCTTCCATACATTTTTTAAAAAAAACACTAACCACTCTAAAACTATATCCCCACCTGCCTTTAACTTTTTATCTTTATCCCATCAACCCCAGCTGCTTTACTCCTTTTTCATTCTACTCACTCCCTCAAACTTCCCCCACCCCTCACAACTGGTTCTTCCTCACTCCTATAAGATCCCATTACCCCCTTGCCCTATACACGAAATCACAGCTTCCCTATCTTCATCAACATTTAAAAATTTCCCTAAAATTTTCCCCTCCATCTTCCCGATACCTCTAACACTTTTTTAATAACTCTCTCCTATTTTTAACTGACAAATCCATTCTTTCCCTAGGTTTTCTCAACTTGTTAATCTAACTCCAAAACTTTTTCTTTTTTTCAACAAAATTTGTTTATAACATCTCACCCACCCCTCATTTGTTTCCTTTTTTTAAAAAATAACTATAGTTTTTCTTTAAAAAAAAGATTTTTTTTGAATATTTTTTTGGGTGTCTGGAATTGATTAATTTTATTTACATTATTTCTTATGGGAAATAATGGTTCGACCCTTTTGGCCAGTTCCCCAGTTAAGGCCTAGCCCTGGGAAAGGATTACGGCCCATACTGGGGTCCACTGTACACTGTTATTTATATTAAAATGCACTGTTCCATAACCTGTGTCAATTAAGAGTAAGAATTAGGGTTAGTCTGCCTGAAATGCCTAGGCATGCTAGAGACCATCCTTGTAATTAACATTTTAAAAAAATATAAACCACACATTTAAAACTTTGCAAGGAAATAAACATTTATTATTATTATTATTAAGGGGCCCCCGGCTAACGAACACCCCCCCCAAAACGATAATTTTGTGGGGATAATATTGTAAGTGCTTGTGGAAGTGTATTTTTGGGGGCTGGGAAAAACTAACCTTTCGTGACATTATTTTTAAAAGAAATTCGTTCGGTAATGGCACTTGAGCAGGCTTCTGGGAAAGAAGTTTTTTTGTTAGCAGGGGGGCCACTGTATTGTTATTATATGGAGACCATTCACTTTCCATAACCTGGTCCCACACCAGGTAGTTTACCTAGTACACTGTTTATATGGAGACCATTCTTTTCCCCCCTAACCTGGTCCTAGACCAAGCAACTTACTTTCCCTTTAAACCCCAAAACCGCAGGGAGACCATCCCCCCGACGGACCCCCGGTGATTGGATCCCCCCCAGGCATAGCGGGCGAAGTGTTGCGCATGTTGCGGGGATCCTGCTCCGCCCCGACGGGGTTGACGACAGTATATTGTCGAGCATCAAGCATGGCCACTGGTGGGCCCCCATGTATCACCAGGTTCTTGACGTCAATACCTGCTCAGGGAAAATATGTGTGAATACCCGCTCAAGATACATCAATACCTGCTGAAGAATACATTAATACAACTTCAAGAATATATCAATAACTGCCTAAGAATACATCAATACCTGCTGAAGAATACATTTTACCCCTGAAGAATACATCAATACCTGCTGAAGAATACAGCAATACCCGGGAAAAATACAGCAACACCCGCTGAAGAATATGTCAATACCTGTTTAAGAATACTACATCAATACGGTATCACTGTAGTTAACAGAGTACAATACCCCATCACTGTAGTTACAGAGTACAATACCTGTATCACTGTAGTTACAGAGTACAATACCTGTATCACTGTAGTTACAGAGTACAATACCTGTATCACTGTAAAACAGAGTACAAAAACCTGTATCACTGTAGGAGGATGGTTCACTGGGTGGAGGGATGAAGGATCGACTGAACATCACCGCAGGGCTACATTCCTCTTTGGGGACAGTATCAGCTCCCCGGGGATACCCAAAGTAAAACATTATACCCAAAGAGGAAGATATGAGGGCACTGGATGCCCGACAAGACTCCCCGGGAGAGCAGCAACTCAGAGGACCCAGGTTTGATCCCCGGGACCAAATATGCATACTTTTGGCTTTTTGTGCCTAACAGAAAAGAGTACATCGCTAAGTGAGGAGAGGCTGTATTAGGGGTTTGTCTGGTGATATGGCTTTTCTGTACTTAACAAATCAAAATTTAAATTAAAATTATAACCTTTTCAAAGAAATAAAATCTTTATGTTGGTAATCATTAGTTTAAAGGCTGCTGAAAATGCCTTTCATAATATGGGGCTTCCTACAAAGTCGTTTTACAGGTGCTGCTCAACTTATGACTTATCAATCTTAAGTTAATCTTAAGTTTGCCTGAAATACTCTGCATATTAAGGGCCTTTCTGCAAGCACACCTAAGTGTCATTCAGCTGTGTACACTGTATCATGCTGAAATAATCTTAATCTTAAACAAATCCATGGAGATCCCATCTCTGATACAAGGCTGTTGATTATTATTACAATTAAAAATAAGCACTATACCCATAAGGGTCAGACAGCACCAAAGGGTGTTGAGCTAACGTACTTTCCCGGTGCTATTACTGGCACAAGCACCCGTTAAACCAGCACTCGCCTTTTGAGTGCTTCATTCATACGGGGTTTCAATTATAATCATGTTTTTTTTTTCAGTACTAATTACCTTTTCTTCCAAAATGGTTTTTCCCAAATTTTTAAAATATATTTATTTTTACCTTTTCATTGTTTTTAAGCCTAGTGCTACTACACAATTTTAAAAAAATGATAGTGCAAACATTTTTAGGCTTTTCTATGCCTATTAACTAAAAAAATTGGCTACCTCATATTAATAATAGAGTAAAATATTGAGTATTTGAAATTTACCACTTTTTCCTGTCTAGACTTAAGTACGTAGTCTTTAATATTAGGTCAAGTCTGCCCGAAATGCCCGGCATGATAGTGGCTTTCTTTTTACCAATCAAATTATGAAATGAAACACACACATTGTAACTTTTGAAAAGGATTAAAATTTTTTTTTTTTTTGTTTTTGGGGGATTCACTTTTCCCCATATTTGGGTTTTCGGCGGAGGTCTGGAACCCCAACCTTCCCTACCAGTGAGGTGTACCAGCAATAATATGTACTGTTGTCTCACAATCTTAATAAATAATAATTTTTAAAAAAAATCAATAATAATTTTATTTGCAAACAAGTGTATACATTTTTAAAAGATTGAGTTGGTCTAGGGGATTTTTCATTTTCATAAGACCAAATTTTGATAAGAGAATTTAGGGCCCCACACACACACACACACAAAAAAAAAAAAAAAAAAAAAAGAGAAAAAAAAGAGAGAGAGAGAGAGAAAAAAGAGAGAAAAAAAGAGAGAGAAAAAAGAAAAAAAAAAAAAGAGAGAGAGAGAGAGAGAGAGAGAGAGAGAGAGAGAGAGAGAGAGAGAGAGAGAGAGAGAGAGAGAGAGAGAGAGAGAGAGAGAGAGAGAGAGAGAGAGAGAGAGAGAGAGAGAGAGAGAGAGAGAGAGAGAGAGAGAGAGAGAGAGAGAGAGAGAGAGAGAGAGAGAGAGAGAGAGAGAGAGAGAGAGAGAGAGAGAGAGAGAGAGAGAGAGAGAGAGAGAGAGAGAGAGAGAGAGAGAGAGAGAGAGAGAGAGAGAGAGAGAGAGAGAGAGAGAGAGAGAGAGAGAGAGAGAGAGAGAGAGAGAGAGAGAGAGAGAGAGAGAGAGAGAGAGAGAGAGAGAGAGAGAGAGAGGAGAGAGAGAGAGAGAGAGAGAGAGAGAGAGAGAGAGAGAGAGAGAGAGAGAGAGAGAGAGAGAGAGAGAGAGAGGAGAGAGAGAGAGAGAGAGAGAGAGGAGAGAGAGAGAGAGAGAGAGAGAGAGAGAGAGAGAGAGAGAGAGAGGGGAGAGAGAGAGAGAGAGAGAGAGAGAGAGAGAGAGAGAGAGAGAGAGAGAGAGAGAGAGAGAGAGAGAGAGAGAGAGAGAGAGAGAGAGAGAGAGAGAGAGAGAGAGAGAGAGAGAGAGAGAGAGAGAGAGAGAGAGAGAGAGAGAGAGAGAGAGAGAGAGAGAGAGAGAGAGAGAGAGAGAGAGAGAGAGAGAGAGAGAGAGAAACCTTTTCAGTAAGGCCTTTTAAAAGCTTTTTTTTATAAGTGTGACTTTTTTGTCAATGCGACTGAAAAAACGGGGTACAAAATTGGGAAAATGTATATTATAACTTTTTTATATTCGCTAATCAATTTTGGGTGTATTTTCCAACGAAATTAAAAAAAAACACTATGTAAAGGAGCTTTATAAAAGTTTACTGTACTGTACCTACTGTCCATATATCTCTCCATATATGCCCACATAAAACATTATTGTATTCAAAAGGGAAAATTAAACCCCCAGAAACCAAATACAGCTCCTGGGGAATAGGAAATAATCAGATTTGATCCAAGGCAAGGGCAGCTATAATTCCATGGATCAAGAGTCCTTCACCAGCATCAAGGCACATTCCCTCGCAGAGTGGTCGAGACACAAACACAGATCAAAATGGTGTACAGCAAGTCCTCATTAACATTGTTTTGAATAACGATGGAAAAAAAAATTAACCCCGGGCCAGGGCCACTGTCTGTATAGAGATGGAAAATAAAAATTTATGATAAACATACAAATGCACAACAATAAACAATACGGTAAGGGTGCTCGTGAGTCCGCCATTTTGTTATTGTTTGTTTTTAATGATGGTGGTAGGTGCTCCTTACAATTTTTACTTTGAAAATTTTTATGCTTTGTTTTAAACCCTTTGTTCCAATGAGTGCTAAAGGTGTATATATCCCCAGTCTATACCAAAAAAAACCCTGCACCCCCCTGATGTCTATAGCCACAAAAACCACTGCACACCCCTGATGTCTATAGCCAAAAAAAACCCTGCGCACCCTGATGTCTATGGCCCTAAAAAATCGCACCCCTGATGTCTATGGCCAAAAAAACAGAGAAAAATTTAACATCAGAAACAAAACTACAAGTTTTAAAGAGGTCTGAAGGGGGAAGCAACCTATGATAAAATTGATTTCGTTATAAGTCGTTTCACTTAAAGTTACAGTTTCAAAGGACCTATCGACAAAAATTAAACGAGAACTTCTGTACTACCTACAAAAGTTTAAAGGGAAAAACATGTCAAATAAGCGTTTTTGCAACAGTGTTCCCCCGTTTGAGGTACAGCGCTGGACCAGCTCCTGTAGGGGCCATGGTTTAAGTCTCTGTCCAGTCATTTTTTTTTCATTGATGGTTGTTCATTAAGACTTATCTTGCATTCTAAGACTATATGGTGTCAGCTTTTGAGGTGTGGAAGCCCCAAAGGGAAAACTGTTTTCGTGCTTCACTTGTTTTGATTCATCAAGCTCTTTACAGACAAATTATATATGGCAATGTTTCATTCTGTTCAGACTTCATCGTTCAAACAAAAATTTTTTGCAACAATGCTTCACTATTTACAGTTTCATTACACACTACACAGACACAAGTGTTTGTTCACTGACTTTCTAAATCATTATAATTTAAACAATTCATCACAAAAAGGACTTGACCACATGACAGGCCAGACAAACAACCCCATCACACCCCCGCTTTTCACTTCATTAAAAAAAAAAAAAAAAAAAAAGTAGGTGTTAGGTGGGATTGGGGACTTGGGCCTGCCAGCATGGGCCAATGGTGACTTGGGCCTGCCTGATGGGCCAATGGTAACTTGGACCTGCCTAGCATGGGCCAGTAGGTGACTTGGACCTACCTAGCATGGGCCAATATGTGACTTGGACCTGCCTAGCATGGGCCAGTGGTGACTTGACCTGCCAGCATGGGCCAGTAGGGCCCGCTGCAGTGCTCCTTCTTTCTTTGTTTTTATCTCATCCTTTACTTTCTAACCACACACTCAAACAAACTTAAAAAAAGATTGGCTAAGTTTAAAAGTTAAACCAGCTATTGAAA
>WNWK01052699.1:0-12105 GCA_009830355.1 Cherax destructor
TTTTCCCCCAAAATGTTGCCAGTTTTAAAACCCCTTTTTCTGTCAACAAACTCTTTCAATATTTTTGTTTATTTTTATTTCGGGGGGGCCCACAACGGCCCTTTAACACTGAATAAGGCACTTTTCCCCCCTCTCTCTTCCTCCTCTAAGTTTCCCAGCTGCGATCTGTTCCGTTCCATTTGGGGGCTTGCCATTTATGGTTAGTTTCCCTGTGGTTCCCCAACTCTTACATCCTGGCCACTCAAAAACCCCCGGACTTCCCCAAACCACAAAGATTCCACAACAGGCGTGGGGGTTGTCAGGGTTTTGGGGGGAATACCCTGGCGGGGTGTAGGAAGTCCCCCGGCGGGTATGGGGGATAGTGCCCGGTGGTGTGTGGGGGAAGTGTCCTGGTGGTGTGTGGGAAGTGTCCTGGCTGGGTGGGGGAAGGGGGGGGGGAAAGAGTACCCTGGCTGGTGTGTGGGGGGGAATCCCCCGGTGGTGTGTGTGGGGAAACCCCCGGCTGGTGTGTGGGGAAGCCCTGGCGGGGGGTGGGGGAAATGCCCTGGCTGGTGTATGTGGGGAAGCCCTGGCGGTTGTTCTTTTTTGAATTTTTCGTGTTTCTCGCCTTTTTGGGGATGGTTTATTTAGCAGTCGCCTCAATAAACAATCAAAAAAAATGTTTTACAAAATTTTTTCCAAGCACAAAATAATTTTACTCCCCCCCAAGCCAATGGCGCTTTTTTGGGGCGGGGGGGGCCGTTGGGGATGGCTGATGAAAAAAAGGTGAAAAACAAAACTAGGACAATATTTTATAAAAAAAATCCGAAAACCAAATTCGCGATAACCGGGGAAGAAAAAGAGGTTCCATACCCATCTGGCAAAGTTTTGAGTTATGTCTACATCAGCATGATGAAACCCCCCAAAGGTAGTTGTATTCTAGACTGACAATGTGACACCCAATAGTCTGTGATTTTGTTGGATGCACCACATCATGTAGCTACTCCTCTGGGTCGTCCCTTCACTTTCAATTCAGTTAAGTTCAATTGTTCTTTCTTGTATTATTTTCCTCAAATTGCTAGCTGACACCCAAACCTGTTATCTACTTTTTGAAGGCATAATGTTTTAATTCATTAATTTTGTCATGCATCTAAACAATGTGAGATGGAATCCACAAGTATACAGTGGCCCCCCCAGTTTTAAAAGGGTTTTTACTTGTAAACACTTTTTTAATTTTTTGACCAAAACGTAAAACCGCCGTGTTTGTAAAAAGACCTGTCCGCTTCTCCCCCCGCGGGGGGCGCGGGGCGCCGCCAGTGAAACGTTTTCCATTGAGAGAACATTCCTAGCGTGCTTTTAAAAAAATTTCCCCTCCCTTTTGGTTTTTTTTTTTTGGGGATTTAGTGATTGTCATTGTGAAATAAGTCCCATGGGTCCAAAAAAGTTCAATTTGGGCCCCCCGTGGGAAAAAAGGAGGAACACTTTGAACTAAAAAAAAGAGATTATAAAAAATATGAGGTGGCATACGTCTGAGTGATCTTGCCAGGATGTACAAAAAAACCCCCCCTTTTACTATCGGCTCTATCCTGGCAAAGAGAAAGAGATAAGAAAGCTAATGTTGAAAAAGGGTTTTATATGTTAACAAAATAGATAAAACAGTGGATGAGGTTGAGAAGTTGTTGTTGGTGTGGATCCATGAAAAACAGAAAAGGGGTGATAGTGTTTTCCCTGGCGATAATTTGTGAAAAGGAAGGGTTGCCCAATCTTGTCAAGACAATGCCTGCAACCAGTGGTGAGGCAAGTGATTTTAAACCAGCAAAAGGGTGGTTTGACAGGTTTAAAAAAGGGGGTGGCATACACAGTTTTGGGGGGCATGGTGAGGCAGCCAGCCCAGACAAACGTGCAGCTGAAAAATTTTGCATGAAAATTTCCGGGGTTCGAAGGGTGAAAATTCCCCCCAACAAGTGTTTAACTGTGAGGGGAAAAAGGCCTTTTTTGGAAAAAAAATGCCCAACAGGACCTACATTACTCAGGAGGAAAAGGCCGCCAGAAAATATGAAAGACAGGCTAACTCTCATGTTTTGTTCTAAAATGCTAGTGGGGATTTTAAAGCGAAGCCTTTACTGGTGTATCACTATGAAAATCCCAGACCCTTCAAGAATCACAGTGTTGACAAGAATAATTTGTGTGTGCATTGGAAGGCTAACACCAAGGCATGGGTCACTACGGAGATTTTCAAGGAATGGGTGACTGGAGTGTTTGGCCCTACTGTGAAGAAATACCTCTTGGAAAAGAAATTGCCACTCAAGTGCCTCCTGATACTGGACAATGCTCCTGCTCACCCTCACAACTTGCAAGAGTGTTTGTCTGACAAGTTTAATTTCATCAGAGTGAAGTTCTTGCCTCCTAACACCACTCCTCTCCTCCAGCCCATGGACCAGCAGGTCATTTCCAACTTCAAGAAACTGTACACCAAAGCACTGTTTGAAAAGTGCTTTGAAGTGACCTCGACACTGAGTTGACCCTAAGAGAGTTCTGGAAAGATCACTTCAACATTGTGCAATGCATACGCCTTATAGGTAAGGCTTGGGAGGGAGTGACTTCCAGGACTTTGAACTCTGCTTGGAGACCATTGTGGCCAGGTTGTGTCCAACAGAGGGATTTTGAAGGATTTGAGGCTGACCCTGACCTTGACCTGACGACCCTGTGCCTGTTGTGGACTCTATTGTGGCATTGGGGAACAACCTGGGGTTGGAGGTGAGTGGTGAGGATGTGGAAGAGTTGGTGGAGGCCCACAGGGTGAGCTAACAACTGAAGAGCTGCAAAGCTTCATGTGGAACAGCAACAGACCACAGCTGAGGTTATTGCTTCAAAGGAGGAGGATGAGAGACAGAAGAAGGTGCCCTCTTCAGTGCTTAAGGAGATGTGTACAAAGTGGAATGAGTTGCAGACATTTGTTGAAAGACACCACCCTGAGCAAGCTGAAATGAGCCTTCTGTGCAGCCACTTCAGTGACAGAGCCATGTGCACTTCAGGAAAGTGTTGAAGGGTCGCCAGAAACAGAGGACTCTGGACAGTTACTTCACCAGGCAGGGGTCTGGTGACTTCCAAGCTGGTCCTAGTGGCATTAAAAGACCAAGAAGGGAAGTAACCCCAGAGGGCTTTGACACCTGAAGTCCTTTTGGAGGGATTCCCCTTCCAACCACTAACTCCCTGCCCCTTTCAGCAACTCTACCTTCCAGATGCCTGCAACTCTTCAATAAAGGTAAGTAAATGTATATATATATTTTTGTTTTTTAATTTAGTAGGTGAATATTTTTTTGTGGACGGATTAATTGTATTTACATTATTTCTTATGGAAATAATGGTTGAATTCGAAAACTTGTGTTAGTACTAGCTCCTGGAACGGATTAATTACGATACTCGGGGGTCCACTGTACTCTGAATCCACTGTCCACATTCCTACCATACCCGAGTCTGGCTTCACAAGCATACCACAATAGACACTCAGGGAATTAGGAGCACTAATGGATGATAAAGAATCAGTTACAATTAAAATGTCAATCTTAGATACATGGACACATTTTAGTGCAAGGAGTACGTATAGTAAACATTTCAATTTGAAGGGTAGAAGTCACTTGTTAATGAGTGCTCCAATTTTTATATGAGAGACATCACTGTATGACAACAGTAGCACTACCAGCTGACCAGTGGATTGGTAAACAGAACCATAAACATACATGATTTGTGAAAGATAGTGCTGTGTGACTGAGGCATCAGTACAACTTGAGGCATTGTGTTTGATTTCAAGATAAAGCTGTGGTTGTGATTTAAGTCTTTTTAGCAAAGTGAAGGACAGTGGTTCAGAATGAGGTAATTTCCCATGGTGCAGGAAGTGTCATTGATTCATTCAGATGTCAGTTATGATCCATTTAGAAGAGTGCTCACCAGTGCAGAAGAAAGTTTGGAGGGCTTCTGTACAAGGGTTTGAATGGGTTTACCTGAGCAAATTAACACTACTGAAGACATTTCTTTCAGTGACATGATCTCTGATGCTTGGAATATCAAGTTCTTTCCACAGCGATCCTTCAAAGAACATGCACCCAGCAGAGATAGGTGTTGTTCATGATCCAAGGACACCCCATGGTAGTAGTAAGCTCAAGGCTAATTTCAACCACCTCCTGTTTGAATACCAGCCTCCACGCCTCCACAAGCAGTTTATATTGGAGGTATGGGGACATCCTAGGATGATCCTCATTGCTTTGTTCTGCAATTTTCCAGCCTTCCAAGCTTCCAGTCTGACACAAGAGCAAGTAGGGTGCAGCATAATCAACCAGTAATCAGAAAAGCTGTATGAAAATTACATGTGTTTCTGAATGAAAGTGATCCATATGTGACGAACAATAGGGTATAATGAGCACTCTCAGAGTGCAGCCAGTACTACTCTAACAAGTCTGGGTTTTCCTGGAGCACCCAGAGTGGCTTGAGTAGCAGCAGTTAGGACCAGGCCAGCCCGCTGCTCAGCCCCTCACTACCCTCCTCTGCTTGCACAGATGCAGCTGTTGTAGGACCTGGCAACACCCACGATAACCCTCCACCGCTTGCAAGTTGGTCAAACATGGGATCAGTGGAGGAGCACAATGCCATAGTATGAATGGCAGAGATTTTTGAGTTTAGGACTTGGGAGAAGGTGTCAGGTGTGACTGCAGGAGTACATGCAGTCAACAACAACACCCTGTTCCTGCTTCTATGCCTCCATCCTCCAGCATCTGGAAAGGGACCTCAATATTACTCACATAATTATGGTATTACTTTGAAATATGCATCACACATATGGTACATCAGAACCTTGATTAGAGCTGCCGGTTTAAAAACACTTTAATATTTATTTCTTGATACAATCAAAATACAGTGGTACCTCGGTTAACGATGGTCCCCAAACTCGCCCTTTTATGTAAGTTTATTTTTAAATGCTTTTGTAAGTGTTTTTTTGGGGGTCTAAAAGGACTAGTCTATTTTACATTATTCCTTATGGGAATAAATTCGTTTGTAATGGCACTTGAACAGCATTCTGGAACGAAAAATATCGTTAACTGAGGTACCACTGTACCATTATTTAAGTGTACCAATAAAACCAAGAATGTCCAATAAGACAAAGGAAATGGCTTCTAAATATAAAAAAAAAAACAGTAATTAATTTAATAAGCCCTTCAAATGGGCCACTCAAAACAATATGAAGTTCACAAAACAGAATGATTAATTTAACTAAACCAGAAGACCCTCTCCTTCAGCCAACCGATACTGCCAACAAACTTAATGTCTTTTTCGAACGTAGGAACAAAGCTAGCAAGTAAATCTCAAACTCAAACATTCACCCAAAAGACTACCTCACTGGTAACTACCCTAATACTCTGTTTTAGACCCCAAAAAACCCTACTGAAATCTCGCTTATCATCAAAACACTAAAGAAAAAGGCAGGAAACCTAAATAACTTACCACCACTCATGTATAAAAGATTCTCATGTGTTGTCACCAATTATTGCAACTCTTTTTAACAAATCCATTGAATCTTCCACCTTCCCATCCATACTCAAGACAGTCAGGGTCACCCTGACCATCCATACTCAAGACAGCAAGGGTCACCCTGACCATCCATACTCAAGACAGCAAGGTCACCCTGACCATCCATACTCAAGACAGCCAGGGTCACCCTGACCATCCATACTCAAGACAGCCAGGGTCACCCTGACCATCCATACTCAAGACAGCAAGGTCACCCTGATCCTCAAAGGAGGTGATCCAACTGAATTGAACAACTATATGCCTGGAGTTTACCTGGAGAGACTTCCAGGGGTCAACGCCCTGGAAGTCCTGGTCGGTGACCAGGCCTCATGTTGGATCAGAGCCTGATCAACCAGGCTATTACTGCTGGCCGCACGCAGTCCAACGCACGAACCACAGCCTGGCTGGTCAGGCACCACTTTAGGTGCCTGTCCAGTGCCCGCTGAAGACAGCCAGGGGTCTATTGGTAATCTCCCTTATGTATGCTGGGAGGCAGTTGAACAGTCTTGGGCCCCTGATACTTATTGTGTTGTCTCTCAACGTGCTAGTGGCACCCCTACTATCTAAAATCTTTGAAAAATTAATTCACAAACAAGCTTACTCCTACAGTGGACCCCCGATTATGCAATTAATCCATTCCAGAGGGCTTAACTTAAACCGAATATAGCTTAATCCGAATCTATTTTCACCATAAGAAATAATGGAAATTCAATTAATCCGTTTCAGACACCCAAAAGTATTAAAATAAATATTGTTTCCACATTAAATTACACAGAAAAGAATGAGATATAAAGTACATAAAACAGTAATAACTTGACACTTACCTTTATTGAAGAGTTGTTGATGTGTGGAAGATGGAAGGAGGGGAGAGGAAGGAGTAGTTGCTAGTGTTTGGAAGGGAAATCTCCTTCCATTAAGACTTCAGGTACCAAGTCCTTTTCCTGGGTTACTTCCCTTCTTTGTTTTATAATACCACTAGAACCAGCATGAGAGTCACTGGACCCTGTTGCTCAAAAAGTGTTCCAGAGAGTTCTGTTTCTGGCGAATGTTTGGAATTGTGCTGGCGACAGGGGTGTGTATTTGTAAACAGGACAAGATAGTCCTTCAAAATGACACTAATATAAACTCTATGGCTTATTTATCTATCACAATTCATCTAATATGACATAAACAATATTAATAACATAGAAACATGACATATACTTTAGAATGAATAAAGTGTTTACAGTTTAATTCTGGTGCTAAAGTGTTTTACTCTTTTTGTTTACTATTATATTATCTAAAGTGTTAACTCTCATTGTTTACTATTATATTCCCTAGTTTTTATTTAAAAAAAATCTAACTGCCACAGTTCTTATATTAATTTTTATTATAATAATTAAGGTGCTAACTCAGGTACTAATTTACTTTACTTCATTGTTTGCTATTATTTTCCCTAGCTCCTTTATTCCCAGCTTTAGTAAAACTACCATAGTTCAATTAATTGCATTTGTATAAATTGACTAAGGTACAAATTCACGTGCCAAGAACTCTGTCAAATATCTTATATCTCTGTAAACAATTATTAAAAATTTGTAATAATCCAATAGTTACTAAGAATTTAATCTAGTACCATATTATTAAGTTTAGTATTATCTATTATTCTCAGGTCTAGTTATAGAATCACATCAAATCTTATGATTACAGGAATTGATCCTGATATCAACCTATTATTAATTGACTTACATGATTCCAACAGCAACTGCAACTATTACACAGCAGATCAAGCAAAGACATTACTCAGAGCCAACAATAACATAACTATCTTCAATTACAATGTTAGATCTTTGAGCAAACATTATGATGACCTCACAGCACTACTCCAATCCCTCCAGACCAATATGTCAATCATCACACTCACTGAGACCTGGCTAAAGCCTGATACTACAGATGTCTATGCCATCCCAGGTTACACAGCCATTCACAACTGTAGGACAGATCAGCGAGGGGGTGGAATAGCTAGGTATATATTACTCAGATCAACTTGAATGTATCAATAACTCTTGCATAAGGGATGAGCATGGAGAATATATTATAGCTAAATTTAAATCAAAAGACCTGCAAAAACCCCTCACAGTGATAAACATCTACAGATTACCACAGTCAAACATTCACCATTTTAGTGAAAAACTAGGTAACCTGATAACTGATGCACACATGAACAAGGACCATTTGCTGCTCACAGGAGATTTCAATATAAATCTCCTACATAACCAGGACCCACAAGTAACAGAATTCACAAACACTATGAGCAACTGCTTGTTACTACCAACAATATCAAAACCTACAAGAATCTCCGAGACTAGTACCTCATTACTAGACCACATCTGGACTAATACTATATCCCCTCTAAAATCAGGCATAATCACAGACAACACCACAGACCACTATCCAACCTTTCTCATAACTAACCTTGGTAAATTGCCCCTAGATATTACAAAAGTTACCTTCAGACTACATAACGAATCAGCTGTAAATAACTTTATAACAGCTATGATTAACATTGAATGGCATAATGAGTTAGAAACATATACAGATACTAATGAATGCATCAAGAATTTCCTTAACAAAACCCACCACCTCTATAACAAACATTGCCCTAAAAAAACTAAACAGATCACAGCTAAGAGACTTAATCCCTGGCTAACACCCAGCATCCTTAAATCCATTAACAAAAGGCACCAATATGAAAAACAATACAGAAGGGGTCTAATAACCAGAGAACAATCCAAACGCTACTCATCAATCCTTACCAGCCTGATAAGAAGATCAAAAAAATTGTATTATGAGAACAGACTCCAGAACATAAAAGGTGATATGAAAAAGACCTGGAAGACCCTATCTGCAATTCTAGGAAATAATAAGATAGCGAAAAACAATACCATCAAATTATCAAAAGCAGATGAACCCCTACTCTCACCTACTGAGACAGCAAACAGACTTAATGTTTTCTTCACCATAGGAAAGAATCTAGCGAATAAAATCCCAAGCTCAAACACCCGTCCAACAGACTACCTCACAAACACCTACCCTAATACGCTATTCCTAGCTCCTACCAACCCAATTGAAGTCTCGTTCATAATCAACACCCTTAAAAACAAAGCAGGAGACATAAACAGCTTACCAACTTTTATGTATAAAAAAGCTTCACAGGTACTGTCATCAATTATAGCAACACTATTCAATAAATCCATTGAAGCCTCTACCTTTCCATCAATTCTCAAAATAGCTAGGATCACTCCGATCCACAAAGGAGGTGATCAAACAGACCTGAATAATTATAGACCAATTTCTAATTTACCATTGCTTTCTAAAATCTTCGAAAAATTAATTCAGACAAATCTATTCCTACCTCATCTCACACAATGTACTCAACCCCTGTCAATTTGGATTCAGGACAAACAAGAGCACAAATGATGCTATTATGCACATGTTGGAGTTAATATATACCGCACTTGAGAAGAAAGAAGTCCCA
Organism: Cherax destructor; assembly: GCA_009830355.1. Taxonomy (NCBI): domain Eukaryota; kingdom Metazoa; phylum Arthropoda; class Malacostraca; order Decapoda; family Parastacidae; genus Cherax; species Cherax destructor. Next base: position 9,056 of record WNWK01052699.1, read on the forward strand.
CTGGGAATCTTCATTGATCTACGCAAAGCTTTTGACAGTCGACCATGATTTGCTGCTCACAAAATTAGCACATTATGGTATAAGGGGGCACCCACTCAACTACCTAAAGTCATACCTCACCAACAGAAGCCAATACGTGTACACAAATGGAGCGAACTCTTCCACACAACAAATTACAGTCGGAGTCCCTCAAGGAAGTGTCCTGAGGCCACTCCTATTCCTCATTTACATAAATGACCTACTGAATGCATCACAACTACTCAAACCCATTTTATTTGCAGATGACACAACATATGTCTTCTCTCACCCAAATCCAGTTATACTGGCCAACACTGTTAATGCCGAATTACAGAAAATATCAACATGGATGATGACTAACAAGCTTACTCTCAATACTGACAAGACCTACTTCATACAGTTTGGAAGCAAAGCCACAAATGTTCCACTTAACATAACGCTCAATGGTACACCCATCACAAGACTCACAGAGGGAAAATTCCTAGGAATCCACCTTGACAGTAGCCTTAAATTCCAAACACACATACAACAAATTTCCAAGAAAATCTCGAAGACAGTAGGCATATTATCAAAGATACGCTATTATGTACCACAATCAGCTCTCCTTGCACTATATCATTCACTTATCTACCCGTATCTCACCTATGGAATCTGTGCATGGGGATCAACAACATTAAATCACCTTAGACCACTCATAACACAACAAAAGGCTGCAGTCAGAATGATAACAAATTCCCACTCTAGACAGCATACTCCACCAATATTCAAAAGTCTAAAACTACTCACCGTAAAGAACATTCATACTTACTCTTGTGCCTACTACATATATAAAACTTTACACTCTAATATAAACCCTCCACTCAAAATTCTCCTCACCAACTTTAATAGGACCCATGACCACAACACAAGACACAGATCACTTTTTGATATACCCCGTGTTCATATCAACCTATGTAAAAATTCTATGCACATAAAGGGCCCCAGAATCTGGAATTCATTACCAGTAAATATTAAGATAATCTTGTCTGAAAATCAATTTAAGACTCAACTCAAAAACCACCTACTCACCCAAAACTAAATGATCATACTATAAACTACTTTGAAAAATGCTCATTATTACTTTCCTATACGATAATCTCAATTTTTAATAATATGTTACTATTATGTTACCCCCTACTCAATCAAAACTAAATACAGTGGTACCTCGGTTAATGATGGTCCCCAAACTCGCCCTTTTAAGTAAGTTTATTTTTTTAAATGCTTTTGTAAGTGTATTTTTGGGGTCTAAAAGGACTAGTCTATTTTACATTATTCCTTATGGGGATAAATTCGTTTGGTAATGGGACTTGAACAGCATACTGGAATGAAAAAATATCGTTAACCGAGGTACCACTGTACTCATATTCTAAGTTAATGTCAAAAATGCTCAATGTTATTTTCCTTAAGATAATCTCAATTCCATATTACCATTCGAGAATCTAAACACCTGTAACAATCTATTATCATCATATAATAATTTAAACAGTAAAATTTCATCATATTGTAATTTTGAAAACAATTTTTAACTAGAATAAACTCAATAAATTTCTCTAATATTAAGTACATAGTCTTTAAGTTACTAGATTAAGCTGCCCCTAATGCCATGGCATGTCAGTGGCTCTCCTTGCACTCAATTTACATTGTAACTACCAATACCTATGTAATCTGCAATCTGCAATGAAATAAAATTTACTTTACTTTACTTTAATATCTTTATTATGCACCCCATACCCATCCTGTTGGCGGTAGTCAAAAGATTACAGAGGTACATAATTGGTCCAGAGACTGGACTCCAAAGTTTTGATAGCTGAACAAGTTACAGTGGTAATGAACTAGATCTGGTCACAATCATGACAAGTTGCAAAGGTAATGAGCTCCAGGTAGAGCTGGTCACACTCATGACAAGTTACAAAGGTAATGAACTAGAGCTGGTCACAATCATGACAAGTTGCCAAGGTAATGAGCTCCAGGTAGAGCTGGTCACAATCATGACAAGATGCAAAGGTAATGAGCTCCAGGTAGAGCTGGTCACAATCATGACAAGTTGCAAAGGTAATGAGCTCCAGGTAGAGCTGGTCACAATCATGACAGTTACAAAGGAAATGAATCATAAACACGTCCATACATGGTAAACAAATGGCAGAGTTATGAGCAATATTCTAGGGAATGCATCCATTGCCCCAACAACAGATGTTGCAAGGTGCCTGTCCCTCTTCGGCAGGACAGCCAGACAGCCATTGCAAACAGCAGCAGGTTGCACCAGGATCTGCTGCTTGCAGGAGCACCATCGCTAGCAGCCCGAGGGAGAGCAGCCCTGGGGATGTGTCAATGTCCTGGTGGACGTTAGTTTGATTGCAGATCCCAGGTGGACGCCAATTTGATTGCAGATCCCAGGCCCTCCATCTGCTGAGAGGCGCTGCTGGCCGCTCCCACATGGAGCCCCCCCGGGCTCCAAGACATCCATCGTGCGCACGGATGCCGAAGCCTGAGGAACCGAGTGCACACCGCCTGTGGCACACCTGACAGCTGCCTCGTAGTCGAATTCCATGGCGCTGTCCCTGCAGTGGAAGCTCCGCAATCCCGCACACCCCCGCCATCACCGACGCTGGGAGTTGGGTGGGTGAGGAACAGGGGTGAGGGGTTATGAGAGGGTCACTGTTCACCAAACACTGGGCAGCCAACACACCCCGCCCCCTCCCCCCCGGCAGGCGTGGGGGAGGAGGCACTGTCTGCTCCCGCCTGACTTGGGACACTCTCAGCCCCAACCCTCACAAACTGCACAAACTTCCACTGTTTACGCTGAAACGATGCACTGGGATGTCCTCTCACTGCTTTGGAATCTTCCCAGACAATTCACACAGAGTGCTGTTCAGTCGTGACCTGGTCAGCCTCTTTGATCAGGAGCTATCCTTGAAAATCCCGGAGCTAGCCCACCTCCCTGTTCACCTATAAGTAAAATGTTGTTGTGTTTGTTGTTGGGTGTATGAGGGCCA
>WNWK01052700.1:0-12104 GCA_009830355.1 Cherax destructor
GTGGTGGGGTGGGTGGGTGATGCACCGGCGTCCTGCTGGGTAGGCAAATGAAATAGTCGAGATCTTGGTGATTTCTTGCTGTTCTTATTGCTGCTTCTTCTGTTATTAGGTCTCATAGTAGTACAGGGGATGTTGTAGATAGGATGTAGAAGCTAAAGTTGCTCAGAGCTTGTTGTGGGTGCTCGTCTGGCAGCGGGCTGTGTTTTGGGTTTGCTGGCACTCTCCACTTGGATCGATAATTTTTCGAGTAGGTGGTCTTACTGTTGGTTTTCTTGAGTCATTCTGGGGTCTAGGTGCGTTAGTGCAGCAGTTCTGCAGTTAGGCCATCATAGAAGCGTTGGTGGGTTCTGGCTGGAGAAGAAAATAACAGAGCTTGGGTGCCACTGTCGTTTCCGCTGCCGCTGCCGTATTGTATTACAAGTAATGATCAAGAGGTATGTGAGGAGCTCAACTTGAGGTTTAAGGAAGTATTCACAATGGAGGAAGGAAGGCAGCTGGGTAGACAGGACATGGTTCGTCACCAACAAGGGATGTACCAAGTGCTAGAGGGCATACACACAACTGAGGAGGAAGTGAAGCAGTTACTCAGTGACCTCGATACCTCAAAGGCGATGGGTACGGACAATATCTCCCCGTGGGTTCTTCGGGAAGAAGCTGAGGTACTGAGTGTGCCACTTACCACAATATTCAACACATCCCTTGAAACTGGGCAGCTACCTGAGGTATGGAAGAAGGCCAACATAGTCCCCATTTTTAAAAAAGGAGAGAGAAAAGAGGCACTAAACTATAGACCGGTGTCACTTACATGTACAGTGTGCAAAGTCCTGGAGAAAATCATCAGGAAAAGAATGGTGGAACACCTTGAGCGGAACAGGATAATAAACACCAGACAGCATGGATTCCGGGAAGGCAAATCCTGTGTAACAAACCTCCTAGAGTTCAATGATAAAGTAACAGAGGTAAGGCAGGAGAGAGAAGGGTGGGTTGATTGCATTTTTCTGGACTGCAGGAAGGCCTTCGACACAGTTCCTCACATGAGATTAGTAAAGAAGTTGGAAGAACAAGCAGGTATAACAGGAAGGGCACTGGAATGGATCAGGGAATACCTCAAAGGGAGGCAACAACGGGTCATGGTGCGTGGTGAGGTATCACAGTGGGCGCCTGTGACGAGTGGTGTACCGCAGGGGTCAGTCCTAGGACCAGTGTTATTCCTGGTATATGTAAATGACATGAAGGATGGGATAGACTCAGAAGTGTCTCTATTCGCGGATGATGTGAAAATAATGAGGAGAATCACATCGGAAGAGGACCAGCCAGGGCTGCAAACAGACCTGGACAAGCTCGACATCTGGTCTAGCAGTTGGCTTCTCGAATTCAATCCCTCCAAATGCAAAGTCATGAGGATCGGAGAAGGGCAAAGAAGACCGCTGACAGAGTACAAGCTAGGCGGACAAAGGCTACAAACCTCGGCAAAGGAGAAAGACCTTGGAGTGAGTATAACGCCTAGCACGTCTCCGGAGGCACACATCAACCAGATAACTGCGGCAGCATATGGGCGTCTGGCAAACCTTAGATTAGCGTTCCGTTACCTTAACAAGGAATCGTTCAAGACACTGTATACCGTGTACGTCAATCCCATACTAGAATATGCAGCACCAGTCTGGAACCCACACCTGGTCAAGCACGTAAGGAAACTAGAGAAAGTGCAAAGGTTTGCGACAAGGTTAGTTCCACAACTCAGGGTCTGTCTTATGAAGAAAGGTTGAGGAAATAGGACTAACAACACTGGAGGAAAGAAGGGTCAGAGGAGACATGATAACGACATACAAAATACTGGGGGGAATTGACAAGGTAGATAGTGACAGGTTGTTTCAGAGAGGGAACACAGAAACAAGGGGACACAACTGGAAGCTGAAGACTCAGATGAGTCAAAGGGATGTCAGGAAACATTTCTTCAGCCACAGAGTAGTCAGGAAGTGGAATGGACTAGAGAAAGATATAGTGGAGGCAGGAACCATACATAGTTTTAAGACAAGGTATGATAAAGCTCATGGAGCAGGGAGAGCAGAGACCCAGTAGCAGACAGCGAAGAGGCGGGGCCAGGAGCTGAGTCTCGACCCCTGCAACCACAATTAGGTGAGTACATAGTGTTCAAGACAGTGACCATATGCCTGATCACATAATTTGCATTTAGTTTGATCATCATCTGTGTATCTCCCAAACTGTCAGAAGTACCTGTAGCCAAGCCTAAGCCTGGCCACTACAACATCAGTCAGTCTGTTCACATTGCAAGTTGCTCCATAAACATACTTATCTATGTTCATATTTTCATAGTGGGTTATAGATCTACTCAGGCTTCTAACTGCATTCCTATAGCAATCATTTTCATTATTTATTTCCATCCTATTATTCCTAATGCTAGACACAGCAGCATAGGGCATGGGTTGCTTTCTTCTTCCCAAGTGGCCATGAGCGCGGGTGGTAATGCCGCAGGGGTGGCTGATAATCGACTCGATTCGGTCGAAACCTTGATACTAGGTATCGCTTCGTAATATGAAGTGACGGGAATTAATCTCAGTGCATAATGTGGGACATTAAGTCAGGGGAACCATTGTAATATAATGGTAGAAGGGGAAAGAAGTTAGAGTAGCCGGATTAGTAACGCCACGCGACGCCGCCATGATGGTAATGGACAAAGTCATCATTTCCATCTCAACTCATCGACTTCAAACTTTAATGGATCGACTACTAACGAGTGTAATTTAATAGGACATTAAGTCGCCTTGGGAACTGAAGAGAAATTGGTGATGTTAATATCACGAGAGAGAATGAGTGCAGTGATATTCGGCATCATTCTCCTGACGACCACATGTTAACCTCAGATTAATGTCCCAAGGAATGTAGAGGTGTTAAGGAGCCAAAACTCATTAATCGGGACAAACCAACTAACACCATCATTCTGCCGGGAGAATAATTTGTGTCTACCGAGCAGGACAGCGAGATCGGTCGGAGGAGGAAAGACAAGGAATGCTGCCTCCTCACCCCCACAGTTAAGTAACCTTTCTATTTATGACAAACTGATACTGGCCAGTTAGGTATGTTATAATAAGACAGATACTGTGGGTGCTTCTACGATCTCCAGTGACCATCAATAATAATGGGTAAGTGATGGTCTTATCGTGTTGGTGTGTGTACTCTCTTTCCCCCTCTTTCTAATCAGTCCATTTCCATATACAGTCAACAAATAATAGTAACACCGTACCTATTGGTGTTATCTACTCAAATTTATAATACTGGTCAAGGATAGATGTGTTAGAGGGCGTGTGTTATCGGAGGAGTCGTTTTCTGTGACCAGGGCGACTTACGTTTTCTCACACGCTTTGACTGGGGTAACTGCGGTAAAATATATTGGCGGTCACCTCCCGTTGAGGTTATTTGTACGTAAGTGGTGGTGAAGCCCATACAGGTAGTCTCATAATTCCCCACACTTAAGTAGTCTAAGGATTATTATTGTGTGTCGTCAGATTAATGGGGATTGGGCACAAAATATATATATTGTCAATTCCAGATTTGGTGTGGTGGTGGTTGCTGGATATTTGGTTATGGTGGTCGTGCGGGGGTGATAGCTGCCACCATGGGTCAGTGTGGTACGTTGTAGGGCTTGGCTCCCAGCCTGGGCTGGCACTGATGCTGTGAACCTCTGTCACCACCTGCTGCCACATACAGCACCAGCACTGCTTGCGGCCTGCTACCCAACTTACTTACTATCACTATCTGTCGCCAGTGTTGCGCTCTGGGATGTACTATTTCCCCTGAGGATAGCAATAGGCACATTACTAGACCATGTGCGGTGCCATATATTGATGCCTCACAGGAAAAAAAAAAGACATCTTCACTATCACTGGACTGGTCATCGATTGCTAGGAAGTCAAAGTCCGTATCACTATATCATTACCATTACACACATGTGCTCAGGCTCCAGGTAAATGTGAACTTTCTCTTACGGTGGTAGACGAGATCCAGACAAACCAACCCCTGACGTGGATACTTGTCAGGCATCAGAGTTTTCAGAAATATTTCTGGCATACTGAGCATCACTTTCGGTCACCAAGCGCTCGAAACCACAGAACTCATCCTCAGTTACGGAATCCTCATCCTTGGAGCTGTCACTGGGAAATAAAACCCTTTGAATTCCCCTGAGAGTAGGACCTTTATATACATGTGGCATGATGAACAAGGTGTACTAAAAATGGTATTCCCACAATACACTGCGGCAACCCCAATTTTTTTTGGCACACTGTGCACGTATGTAAGCCTACGAGATCTCTCGTCCCAAATTTGAGGAGACATCTACACAAGCGACCATGGCCATTAATGGCATATTTATTATAAATATTTGAGAATTATTATTATTATAATCAAAAGGAGCGCTAAACCACAGGGGTTATACAGCGCGGCTGGTCAGGACAGGATGCAGGGAGAATGGATTGTAAGATGGATGATTAGATGGGTATGGAGTGCAGCAGGACAGTGGATAGTGCAGGGATAGAGGGTAGCAAGAGATCGAGGTAGAAGGGACTGAGGGAGGTGCTAGAGGTATAATCTTCAGAGTTTGTGTAGTAAGTCAGTTTCTGTCAAAAAGTCAACGAGAGAGTCAGGATTAAAGGAGGGTCCATCAGCAAGAAGGGAAGGTAAAGAAAGGGCTGCAGAGCGAAGACGCCGTTGGAGGTAAATTCTGCGTGCTCGTTGATATGTGGGCAGTCCAACAGAATATGTCGAACAGACACTGGAACCTGACAATGCTCACAGAGAGGGGCAGGGATCCTCTCCATGAGATACCCGTGAGTAAGACGAGTGTGGCTGATGCGAAGCCGGAAGAGTGTAGTCTCCCAACCTCGACATTGGTGACAAGAAGAAGGCTAGAAATCTAAATTCTGTTTAATAGAATGAAGTTTGTTATTTAGCAGGTCAGACCAGCGTTGTTGCCAACGGGTGCGAAGGTGGGTAGCAATGACCGCAAAATAGTTTGTGAAAGGAACACCTCTATATGAAACTGGAAGGTCATGTACTGCTGACCGCGCAGCAGTGTCTGCCTGTTCATTGCCCTGTACGTCAACATGACCAGGGACCCAACAAAAGACAATATCTTTATGCTTGCTAAAGATACGGCGTAACCAAAGGTGGATACGAAGAACTAGGGGGTGAGGTGTATCAATTTTACGGATAGCCTGTAAAGCACTAAGGGAGTCTGAAACGACCACAAATGGTGACACAGGCATAGATGCAATACGGATAAGTGCCACAAGAATGGCATACAATTCAGCCGTAAATATGCTAGCCGAGGGTAATAGATGCCCTCGTACGACGCTGTCCGGAAACACTGCTGCGAATCCGACGCTGTCAGACGACTTTGAACCCTCGGTGTACACTGCGATGGCATGGGAATGAGAATGGAAGTGATCTAGAAAAAAAGAGAAAGAAGCCGCCGTAGGTAGTTGGGCCTTCGTGCAAGGTAGAGGAATAGAACAGACAGCAGGAACTTCCCAAGGGGCTAGGGGCAAGTGAGATGCCACATGAACATATAAAGGTGGTAGCTGAAGGGAAGACAAGAGTGAATGTAGACAAAGAGAAAAGGGACGAAGTAAACAGTGGCGACGAACAAATAACGAGCGTCTACTAACATCTGTGACAATCCTATACATGGAAGGATTGCGGATGTCGTGAGAGCGAACATAATAGCGAATGCAATGTGCATCATGACGATCGGACAAGATTGGAATGTTCGCTTCAACATAGAGGCTCTCAACCGGGGAAGAACGAAATGCACCAAGGCATAAGCGTAATCCCTGGTGATGGATGAGATTAAGGCTGGAAAGAGTAGCAGGGGTGGCCGCCGAATATATCTGGTCACCATAATTGAGTTTCAATAAAATTAGGGCTGAATGCAGGTGAAGTACAGTTCTACGATCAGCCCCCCATGAAAGATGTGCGAAAGTTTTAAGGAGGTTCAGCCAGCTGTGACAAGTTGCCTTCAGAGAGGTAATGTGAGGTTTCCAGGACAATCTATGGTCAAACAGGAGGCCGAGAAACCTGACTGTATCACGTTCTGGGATACGTGAGCCGTATAGGTACAATGGATGATCAGAGACCACTGAACGTCTAGTAAACGTAATTTGATGAGTTTTGCCACTAGAAAATTTAAACCCGTGAGTGGTGGCCCAATCAGAAACCCGGTTGATGGCATGCTGGAGGGAAACTGCAATGAGGTGACAGTCAGCACCCGCACAAGCTATAGCAAAGTCATCCACATAGAGCGATGACAAAATATTTGATGGGAGAACAGATGCCAGATTATTTATAGCAAGCAGAAAGAGTGTTGTGCTCAGAACACAACCTTGGGGGATACCTTCAGCTTGGACAAATTCCAGGGAAAGCTCATTACCAACCCAGACACGGAAATGTCTTTCAGTTAAGAAGGCCTTAAGGAAAAATGGTAGATTGCCTCGGAGGCCTAAGGAGTGGGCCTGGGCCAAGATATTATACCTCCAAGTTGTGTCATAAGCCTTCTCCAGGTCGAAAAAGATGGCGATAACCGAGTGGTTATTAGCAAAGGCATTTCGAATATACATATCCAAGAGCAGTAAGGGGTCAATGGCAGAACGGCCCTTACGAAAGCCATATTGACTAGTGGATAGACTATTGTGCGTCTCTAAATACCACATCAAACGTCTATTAACTAGACGTTCCAACACCTTGCAAACTGCACTGGTAAGAGGGATGGGACGGTAGTGGGAGGTATCACGTCCCGTAGTACCCGGTTTGCAAAAAGGGAGAACAATAGCAGACTTCCACAGCTGGGGAATAACTCCTTGCGACCATATAAGATTAAAGAGTAGTAAGAGGACAGTAAGAGCAGACTGATGTAAATGCTGTAGCATACGAATATGTATGCCGTCTGGCCCAGCTGCCGATGATCGGCAAGCAGAGAGTGTTGCCTCCAGTTCTTGAAGGGTAAAAGGCACATTATAAGATTCTTCTCTGAGAGAAGAAAAATCTAAGGGCTTTAACTCGCTGGCAGACTTAGAAGAAAGGAACGAGGGGCATAGATGGAGCCCCTGAGAAATGCGGACCAGATGATTACCAATTTCAGTGGCAACGGCAAGAGGGTGTGCTATATCGACACCAGCAACCTGAAGAACAGGAGCCGGGTCGGGGGAGAATTTACCACTCAATTTCCGCACTTTCTTCCAGACTGCACTCATCGAGGAAGCCGAAGTGACAGTAGAAACGTAATCTCGCCAGCAAGTGCGTTTAGCATCACGTATGACACGGCGAGCAATAGCTCTCTTCTGCTTAAAATCAAGGAGTCTCTCTGTGGTTCTGTTATACCCATACCTGCCCCATGCAGCGCGTTTCAAACGCACTGCCCGAGCACAAGTAGGAGACCACCAAGGCACGCACTTCTGAGGATGCTTGCCCGAGGTTTGGGGGATAGAATGTGAAGCCGCTGTGAAGACGGAGGACGAAAAGAGATGTAACACCATATCAATGGAGAACGAGGAAGGAACCTCATGAAAGGCAGTAAGATGTGCGTAAAGGTCCCATTTCGCTCGGTCAAATTGCCAGCGTGGGCTACGAGGAGTTGGAGAATATGAAGGGGATTTAACTATGATTGGGAAATGATCGCTGTCATGTAAGTCCGGGAGGACAGACCAGGTGAAGTCAAGGACAGTTGATGAAGAGCAAATGGAAAGGTCGATAGAGAAGGAATGAGTTAGAGGATCAAAATGGGTAGGAGTACCCGTATTTAAAACATGGAGGAGGAGAGAAGCAAGAAATGCCTCCAACTGAATGCCACAGGAGTCACAGTGCGACCCTCTCCAAAGAAAATGGTGTGCGTTAAAATTGCCAAGTAATAGAAGGGGTGGCGGCAAGGCAGAAACCAGAAAATCAACATCTAGGATAGACATTGCCCGCAAGGGGGAGAGATATAAAGAACAGAATGTATACCACTTATTCAAGTGGATACGGGCTGTGGTGTAATGTAGAGAAGAATGAACAGAGAGCTGACAGTATGGAACACCAGTGCGTATAAGAAGAGCACTTTCGTTAAAGGCTCCATTGGAAAAAGGATCCGATGAATACAACAAATCATAGCCTGAAAAGGGCAGGATAACAGCTGATTGTAATTTGGGTTCTTGCAAACAGACACCAACAGGGAAATCTGGGAGAGCAACACCTGAAGTTCACCCTGGTTACCCCTGAGGCCTCGGATATTCCACTGCAAATAAGTCATGATTTATGGAGAGAAAGATATAAGTCGAAGTTAGAGGTATCTATGGACAAGGGTTAGAAAAGTCCACGTGTGGAGGAAGCGGAAGACCTGTAATCAGAGAAGAAGTGGGACGCTGTGAAGGAAGGTGGGGTGTAGACGGAGTAGAGAGAGGAGGAGGAACCGGAGGTGGAGCGGTGTCCATCAACGTTCCAGTCTCTGTAATAAATTCTGCAATAGCTTCCAGTGTTTTGGAAGACAAAGATGCAGAATGGGGCACTACATTAGAAATGGAAGGAGGAGGGTGAGCAACCATCGGGGAGACTATAGACTGTACTAAAGTAGAAGGCGAGGAGAAAGAAGAGGAAACTGTCAAAAGGGCTTGGGAGGGGACAGGAGTGGAAGCGGCTTGGAGAGGAACAGTCAAGGAAGGAACGTGGGAGGCGACAGGGGATGAAGACATTGAACAAGGAGGAGGATGAACCTCCACATATGTTACAGAACTAGTCGGAGGTGAAGAACCTGGCAATGGGGATTTTTTGCCGGACTTAAGAGAAGGGGGGCGCCGAGGTTTAGGTGGTGAATGAGGGTGTGTAGACACAGAACTGTGCGAGTGAGTAGAGGAAGGGGTGTGGACAGTATGGGATGCTGAGGTAGGGACCTCGGAGCCAAGAACAGCAAAAGGATTTGAGACAGGGGTGACTGGGGATGGGGTGACCACAGAGGAAGAAAAGGAAGTTGAGACCCCAGAAGTGGGGCACGTTTAGTAATGCGAGAATAGGAAATACGGGGAAGTCTCCCTTGAAGGTCAGAACCCCAGCAGGTGACGAACCGGCACCAGCATGAGGTACAGGTGTATTAGAGATGTCCGAAGAGTTGCCCATTAATGAGGTAGGGTCAGAACTAGGTGCGGTATCAAGAAGGGTCCCGGGGGTAGGTTCACGGATTAGGGCATCCATGGTTAGGTTACTTCTTTCTTTTTGTTTTTAAGAAAAAAAAGAAAAGAAAATAAAAATAAAAAAAAAGAATAAAAAAGGGGGAACGTGGAGGAATAGCTCCTAGGAGGAATGAAAGGGGCATAAATCCCCCTCCGCGCCCAAGAGGACCTCAACACCGCAAGTAGTGCAGATGCTGCATGGAACCCGTGCCATACCCTACCCTTCATGCCAGTAAACCAGCAATCCGGGATAGCAACCTCACATCCACCGAGCCACCTCGGCGGACAAAAGAGAGGGCGGTCGGATATCCGCCACAAAGCATACCTCCTTCGGCCACCACCCCTGGAATTTGAAAGGTGGCCTCCAGAGATACACCCGTCGCCCGAAAGATACCCAAAGCCACCCCCAGGAGACCGGAGAGGGATCGGGACATCCCCAGGTGATCCAGATTCCACGGCAAACTACACCACCGCCAAGAACCTCAACGGAATGGGATGGACCACGGTACCCTTCCCCCTACCTAGGAACTAGAATGCCTGTGAAGGGAAGCTCCCAGGGTAAAAATGGGAAGGAAATAATGGAGGAATGAGGAGGAGGAAAGGGAAAAGGGAGGGGGGATTGGGGGGTAATTAGGTTTGGTCTGAGGAAGGAGACCAAGAGGTCCAATTCCTCAGACCGATAGCCTCTTTACCACGACAAGGAGCCCCCCTTAAAGAGGAAATATGTATTTGAGAAGAGGCAGTTTAAATATAATTGGAAACGGATTATGCAGAAATTGCTAATTCATTATAGAATTCAGCTCTAAAGAATGGAGGAGATATTTTTTAGTAAAGTAACCATTGTGTTTATCAGTAAATGTCTGTACTCGGCTAACAATAGAGAAAGTACTTTCTCCAATGTTATTATAATCATAACTGAGCGCTAGAGCCTTAAGGAGTATTTTCTCCATCTGTTTTTCTTACTATTTCTCTTATTTAACTGTAGCACTGAATAAAATAATTTGTGGAAAGAGATGAATCATTATGAAAATGAGACTTAAAGTATTGGGAATTTGTATTTGTTGTATTTGAAAACATTGCGATCACTGGCAAGCATCAGCTTCAGTAAGCTAGCAATTCTTTGCATTCTATAAGACATATCATACCTCAAAAATATCATAACTTAAGCCTCAGTATACATGGTTTTGTGGTAATTTGTTCCAAGATGCCAGAATAAAACCTGCTCTTGTTTATTTTTGTTTAAACAAACACACCGGGATTTTTTGAGTAGTAAACTAGCATACACTGCGGCTTAAAAATTTCAGAGGCACTGGCACTCAGCAGTAAAATAAGCCTTTCATACATAGGCTTATGCCTCGGTAAAAACTGGAAGGACAGGGCAGAGGAGGCAGTGCAGGTAGGAAACTGATAAGAAGGCAGTGGAGGCAATACAGGCCAGAGGAGGCAGCACAGGTAGGACAGGGCAGAGAAGCACAAGGACAGAGCAGAGGAGGGTGCAGGCAATACAGGATAGATTAGGCAGCACAGAGCAGAGGAGGCAGTGTAGGCAATACAGGCCAGAGTAGGCAGGACAAGGCAGAGAAGGCAGAACAGTTAGGACAGAGCAGAGGAGGCAATACAGGCCAGAAGAGGCAGTGCAGGCAGGTAAGGGCAGAGGAGGCAGTGCATGCAGGACAGGACAGAGGCAGTGAAGGCAGGACAGGACAGAGAAGGGAGTGGAGGCAGGACAGGGCAGATGATACAGTGCAGACAGAGAAGGCAGTGCAGGCAGGACAGAACAGAGGAGGCAGCATAGACAGGACAGGGAAGAAGAGGCAGTGCAGGCAGGTGAGGGCAGAGGAGGCAGCACAGGCAGGTCAGGGCAGAGGAAGCAGTGTAGGCAGGACAGGGCAGAGGAAGCAGTGTAGGCAGGACAGGGCAGAGGAAGCAGTGTAGGCAGGACAGGGCAGAGGAAGCAGTGCAGGTAGGTCAGGGCAGACGAGGAAGGACAGAGCAGAGGAGGCAGTGCAGGCAGGACAGGGCAGAGAAGGGAGTGGAGGCAGGACAGGGCAGATGATGCAGTGTAGACAGAGAAGGCAGTGCAGGCAGGACAGGGCAGAGGAGGCAGCATAGACAGGACAGGGAAGAAGAGGCAGTGCAGGCAGGTGAGGGCAGAGGAAGCAGTGTAGGCAGGACAGGGCAGAGGAAGCAGTGTAGGCAGGACAGGGCAGAGGAGGCAGTGCGGGCAGGACAGGGCAGAGGAGGCAGTGAGGGCAGGACAGGGCAGAGGAGGCAGTGCGGGCAGGACAGGGCAGAGGAGGCAGTGCGGGCAGGACAGGGCAGAGGAAGTAGTGCGGGCAGGACAGGGCAGAGGAGGTAGTGCGGGCAGGACAGGGCAGAGGAAGCAGTGCAGGCAGGTGAAAGCAGAGGAGACAGTGCAGGCAGGTGAGGGCAGAGAAGGCTGTGCAGGCAGGTAAGGGCAGAGGAGGCTGTGCAGGCAGGTGAGGGCAGAGGAGGCTGTGCAGGAAAGGTGAAGAGACAGAGGAGGCAGTGCAGGCAGGTAAGAGACAGAGGAGGCAGTGCAGGCAGGACAGAGGACAGAAGGCAGTGTGGAGCAGGACAGGACAGAAGGAGAGCAGTGCAGCAGGACAGGAGCAGAAGAGGAGTAGTGAGGGCAGGACAGGCAGAAGAGTAGTGCAGCAGGACAGGGCAGAGAGCAGTGCAGGCAAGTCAGGGCAGAAGGAGGTAGTGCAGGCAGGACAGGGCAGAGAGGCAGTGTATGCAGGTCAGGAGGAGGAGGTAGTGCGGCAGGACAGAGCAGAGGAGTAGTGCAGGCAGGTCAGGGCAGAGGAGGCAGTGCAGGCAGGTGAGGAGCAGAGGAGGCTGTGCAGGCAGGTAGAACAGAGGAGTAGTTCA
>WNWK01052701.1:0-10000 GCA_009830355.1 Cherax destructor
ATTATGGGGGAGGTGGGGATTACCAAAACTGTTATCTAGAGGGCTGAGGAGGGGTTGTTGAGGTGGTTCGGACTGAGAGGGGTTTGGGAAAAAAAATAGAATGACTTTGGGGTGTATAAATCTGTAGTGGAGGGAAGGAGGGTAGAAGTCGGCCTAAAAAAGGTTTTGGGGGGGGAAAAAGGAGGTTTTATGTGCGGGGGGCTTGGACCTCCAGCAAGCATGGTGAGCGTGTTAGATGGGAGCGAATGGAAACAAAGGGTTTTTTAGGATTTGAATGCGATCAAGGTAACATTTTATAAAGGGGATTCGGAAAAGGCAGGCCGGACTTGGCCCTAAAATAGGAAGTACAGTGTCTGCACTCTGAAGATGGGGTGTTAATGTTGCAGTTTTATAACTGTAGTGTAAGCACGCCTCTGGCATGACAATGAAGGAGTGAATGATAAAAGTTTTTTTTTTTGGGGCCCCCCTCCCTGGTCCTCATCATTTTCATAAAGATTTTTGATTTTGCCACCAAAGGGGCGTTTTTGTCCCCCCATATCCATCCTGGGACGTGCGAAAGAGCATATGGATACACAAAAGGCCTAGGCACTAGGCCCCAAAAGGGGGTTAACAATTGTACATTTGGGTTTATATCTACATTTAAATTATCTGTTACAACAAATTTAGGAAATTTCCTTAGTACAAATGGTATCTTATTTTGAAAAAGATATCTTGACATGTCACATAGGTTATTATATTGTCTATTTTATATTCCTCAATAAGTGCACAATTCACAAAAGTGTTCAAGACAGTGACCATATGCCTGATCACATAATTTGTTTTGTTTGATCATCATCTGTGTCCCCAAACTGCCAAAGTACCTGTAGCCAAACCCGCCTGGCTACTACAACATCAGTCAGTCTGTTCCCTTGCAAGTTGTTTAAAAATACTTATCTACATTCATGTTATCATAGTGGGTTATAGATCTACTCAGGCTTCTAACTGCATTCCTATAGCTATAATTTTCATTATTTATTTATCTCCAAATTTTTCCAATGCTAGACACAGATATCCAAAGTTATATTCTACATTCTCCTTATGGGTGCTCTTCTTTGGGTAACATATCAACTTTATCATGAAGGAGTAATCCCAAAGTGTGGGAATCCATAGCAAATTACTTTAATTCCTTTTTCCCGGATTTTTTAGTATCTATACCTGGCTTCTCCAATGAGCATGCTGTTAGAGTCATTATATGAGTCAAGAGCCTTCAAATGACATAGAATCAGTAATGATGATAGAGTCAAACTCAGTGTCATGTTAGGTTTAGTGCTTTTCTGAATATTAATTCCTTTTTTAAAACTCATTTTGTGTAAGTCTTGTAATATGAAAACCTTCAGCAAAGGTTGCGTTTAGTAAATACAGTTGTAGTGTTAATTTTGATAAAAGTTGTATTGATTAGTTTTAAAAACAATGTGGGATATTACTTCTACTACTACTACTACTACTACTACTACTACTACTACTACTACTACTACTACTACTACTACTACTACTACTACTACTACTACTACTACTACTACTACGACTACTGCTATTCACTACTACTACGACTACTACGATATACTACACTATATACTACTACTACTATTACTACTACTACTACGACTACTACTACCTACCACTACTACTACTGCTACTATACGACTACTACTACTTTTACTACTACATTACTACTACTACTACTACTACTACTACGACTTGCTCTTTACTACTACTACGATATACGACTACTACTACTACTACTACTACTACGACTACTACTACTACTATACTACTACTACTACTACTACTATTACTACTACTACTACGACTACTACTACTACTTTTCTACTACTACTACGACTACTACTACTTCTACTACTACTACTACTACTACTACTACTAATAATAATAATAATAAAAATTTAAAAATAATAATAATAATATTATTATTATTATTATTATTTTTATTATTACACTACACGATACTCACTACTACGACTACTACTACTTCTACTACTACTACTACTACTACTACTACGACTACTACTACTTCTTTCTACTACTACTACGACTACTACATACTACGACTACTACTACTTTACTACTACTACTACTAATAATAATAATAATAATAATAATAATAATAATAATTTTTATTTTATTATTATTATTATTATTATTATTATTATTATTATTATTATTATTATTATTATTATTATTATTACTACTACTACTACTACTACTACTTGGGAACTTGAGAGATGCCCACACTGGCAATGGTAGACACAGACAATAAAACCCCTTGAGTCCCGATTTCACAAGTGACATTTAGAGAACACTTCCTTATGAAATTAATCTAACTTGTAGGAAATTCCTTTTTGCTTGCACAAACTTACTTAGTTGTGGAGACTATGTTAACAAACTGATTTCCACTTCAAGAGCCACATGCACAGGACTGTTTCCCCAAATATTCGAACGGGGTTAGTATCCCCAGCCTTCAACTTTAGGGGCCCCTGAATTAAATGGTTTTTCCCTAATCAATTTTACATACACAGGGAGATACTGCCTGGTCTGAGACGGGGACATTTAAATCAAAACTCCAACTTACATTGTGATGGGCTTGTCCCCGTTCCCCCCAAGTTAACTATTCTCGTTTTTACCTAGTAATCAGTAGCCATCTAACATGGCAGAAAATACGGAAATCAGCATCAAAAGGGGCGGAGTAGAG
This sequence comes from Cherax destructor, assembly GCA_009830355.1. Classification (NCBI taxonomy): domain Eukaryota; kingdom Metazoa; phylum Arthropoda; class Malacostraca; order Decapoda; family Parastacidae; genus Cherax; species Cherax destructor. Next base: position 2,750 of record WNWK01052701.1, read on the forward strand.
ACTTGTCCACGGCGTCGTGAAGCCTCTGATTAACGTTGTTGGCTGCCAGACGTATTTTGTAAGCAGCGGGGCACTGAGCTTGAGAGTTCCCAGTTATTTTTTTTGTCACCGGTGTTTATGCCAGAATAAGGATTCTACCTCTGATAGACCCCCGTCCGCCACAGTTCCAGGGTGCAGTTGCTAGTTAACTTTTCCTAAACTCATTTTGTATAACCTAATATCACATTATTACTTACTAACAATATTTTTACTAACAATTTAAACCTACCTAATTAATTTTTAAAACTAAATCTATCACTTAGTATATCTAATTTTATGATTTCCAAGTAGTATCGTTGGGTGGGTGTTAAGGGTTCCTGCGACTGTTGCTATAATGCCCAACCCCAATCCACACCTCCCCCCCAAAACCCCTGTCTCCTCATCACCTCAAACAACACCTCACGTTCCCCCTTCATCCCCCCTTTCCCGCCCAAAGCAAAGATCCCTTTAAACCCCTACCACTATCTAAAACCCCTTAATTAACTTATTTAAAAATAAATCCGACGGTGGAATTTTGGTCTCAATAAATTTCCACATCCTCCCCCCCGGAAGGTAGATGCTAAGTCTAGACGTTCACCTACCACAAGCCCCCAAATTGGCCCTGGATCATTATAATTCTGGACCATTATAATTTTGCAGGGGGGAAAAAAAAGGGTAGATAGAGATAGGATAATCAAAAAAAGAAGAAATGGGGAAAAGATACCCACAAATTTGTTTTCTTCTCACCACCTTCGGGCCTTTTGGGGTTTTCTACCATTATTATCTGACTTGACATGATGATGGTCCAAGATAAACAACACGTGTTTTAAATTAAGTTTTCTCCCATGTGATATAATATGTCTGTCAGGCGAAATAAGGTTGGCACCTAATTAGCGGAAGTTTCACCCATTACTTGCAGTAGCTTGATCACCCCTGCAGTTCTCCCCATGACGATGGGAGTACCCACACTGAAAATGGCCAGGATGCGACCATGGGTCAAAAAGAAAAGGGAATCATTGCGAGACCTTTCCTGCGGAAAGTCCCTACACTCCCCAAAGCTTCAACAGGGCATGTTTCAGCAAATCTTTGAGCAACAACGAAAACTGCTAAAAAACACTCCCCCGCTGCCCCACCATGTACAGCAGGAGACAACAACAGTAGGACCCCCCAGCTTCAAGGCACCCAGCTTCCTTCCTAAAAAGGGGATGTTTTACAAAATAGCATGTCGACGACAGTGTTTTATTAGTGTCCCATAAATGAATTACTGAAAGTATTTAAATTATTATCCTGCCTAGCAAGCCGGGTAGTAAGATGGTAGAGAACAACCAGAGTGTGACACGAAATCCGTAATTGTTTAACCCCTGTTAGACGTGTTGTTGTCTTGTCTGTTAAACCCCAGGTGAAAAGTACATCTTGCTACTTCTACTTACGTCTCTATCATTCATGCATGTAGGAACAAAAGGGCCGCAAACGAACCCACACCTGGTGACATAAAAAAAGAGAAAGGGAAAAGGTTTGCGACAAGGTTAGTTCCACAACTCGGGGGTTTTCCTAGAAAAAAGGTTGAAAATGGAAAACAACACTGGGGAAAGAAGGTAGAGGAGCGATAACGACATACAAAATACTGCGGGAATCGACAAGGTAGAAGTAAAAGGATGTTCCAGGGGGGAACACAGAAACAAGGGGACACAACTGGAAGCTGAAGACTCAGATGAGTCAAAGGGATGTTAGGAAGCATTTCTTCAGCCATAGAGTAGTCAGGAAGTGGAATAGTCTAGAAAAAGATATAGTGGAGGCAGGAACCATACATAGTTTTAAGACGAGGTATGATAAAGCTCATGGAGCAGGGAGGCAGAGACCAGTAGCGGACAGCGAAGAGGCGGGGCCAGGAGCTGAGTCTCGACCCTGCAACCACAATTAGGTGAGTACAATTAGGTGAGTACACCTTTCTAACTTTTTTAATGTGTTCTTTAAAATCTTGTGCTTATAATATTTGTTTCATCTTCATGGAAAAGTGAAGAAGAATCGTCCCAACGTAAGTCGTGCAGTAAAAAGTTCCTAAGTGTAGGAAGGAAGGGGCTAATAACCTTTCATCTGTACTGAATTACTAAATTTAAAAAGAAGAGCATTTTAAAGATGGTATGTTTGAATGTGCGTGGGTGTTGAGCACACGATAAGAAGAAGTTTATTCTGAATGTTATGAAAGAAGAGAAGCTGGATATCGTAGCTCTAAGCGAAACAAAGCTGAATGCGGCAGGATATTTTCAGTGGAGAAAAATAAAAGGGATTAGGACAGGTATATCTAAAGAACTAAAGCTAAGGAAGGAATAGCGGTAATGTTAAATGATCAGTTATGGAAGGAAAAAAGTGAATACAAATGTATATATTCAAGGATTATGTGGATTAAAGTAATAAGTGAGTTACATTAAGCATTTATGCACCTCTGGGAAGGAATGTAGAGCAAAGAGAGAGAGGGGGGAAAAGAGAGATTTTGGGAGATAGTAAGTGGTGTTTAGGACTTTTGAACAAGTGAGAGGTAATATTTGTGGGTTATCTAAATGCTAAAGTAAGCTGCCTTCCAGTTTCTTCAAAAAACTTCGGTGTCAAGCGGTCGGGGTTTCATTTATGCTGAATACATAGTTCTTGTGAAGACTATGATTACTTCTATATATACAATAAATAAAACATACTTTTACTCAGCAACACCACCGGAATTTTTTCATGTATGCAATATATATGATAAATGAGTTAATATAAAACAGACAGTAACAACGAGAAGAACAACATCAAACACAACAACAACAACAATAATAATAATAATAATAATAATAATAATAATAATAATAATAATAATAATAATAATAATAATAATAATAATAATAATAATAATAATAATACATAGTTTACATCGTAAAATTTTCTTTCAGTTTATGAGAACTCTTAGAGACACATAGTAATAAAAGTGGTTTTTTTTATTACAAAAGTTTACATTTTAAACCAGAAAACCTAACAGTTTTAACACCTTATTTGTAATTTCTTATTCAGAATACATAGAAATGTTTGTATTAAATACCATGATCACTCGTCCGTCACACCCCTATCTTAATCTGCACTTTTAAGAAGTACGTAATTTTATCTCAGGCGTTCCGCTACCGTGGAAGGCAGTGTTTAACATCCTCCAGTATGGGCCATAATCGTGATCCACTTTGGCAACAACTGGGGGTTCTACCCTCCTCACTGAGCTTCCTACCTACCTAGACAAAATCCAGCACTTCGACTTGAAGAGCGTAAAACTCCTCCATGTCCAAATAGCTATATAATTGTCTTAAATTTTAATAACATTTAGGTATTTTACTACGAACGATTTCCCTTAAATAACTTTCTTTATAAATTTATTACCCTAATTTCGTTCATCACATGCCCGGAGCCAGGCAGCACCGCCAACAACACAGCAACAACATTAACAGGTTTTAGAAACAGCGCTGGCTCCATTATTATGCTTAGATTATATTGTGTGTTTAATCAGGAATTACCTCCCCCTTCGTAAGTATTAATAATCTGTTTGATCAGATACTAAGATCCATTCAGACTTGGGTCTCTAGTAATAAAACGTCATCAGACTTCAAGTTTAATTAAAGTATTCAAAGAATGGTCTGTGTCTAATAAGTCTCGAAAACTACAGTTTAAAGTTAATAAAATATAACGAAATGGTCAATCCACGAAGATGATAATAAAGAGCCAGTTAAAAATAAAATTGATGTCAACAATATAAATTTTAAATCAAATGTATATGAATGATATAGTTATAGGCTGTCAATACAAAGAATGAAGTCATCACTCAAGGTTTAATAATAATAGTACATGTAAACTTATAAAAGAACACATTAACAATGGTAAATATTAAATGATCCACCACTAAGTTAAATATATACATTAAAATAATAATAATAATCAGAAACAGTTGCGTAAAGTTTTAATCGAGGTTTAATTACGAAGAAATATATCTGTGTAACTGATATAATTAACTAAAACAATGAATATTAGAAGTTCACATGTATCTGTATTACTAGGAAAATCTTGACGTGTAAGAATATCTTGTTTAGTAGTCAAATCCAATAATATTCCATAAGGAAATTGTTAATATGAACTTTTATGGAAAATAAATCAATATAACATAAACCAATTGCCAGCAGCGGCAGTCACATCCAGTAACACTGGATGTGATTGGCACTCCGGAAGTGATTAATGACTCCATGAGGTCTTACTACCTGGAGTCTACCTGGAGGGTATTCCTGGGATCAACGCCCCCGCCCTGATTCACACGACAAGGCCTTCGTGTGGATCAGGGCCTGATTAACTAAGCTGTTACTTATGGCCGCACGTAGTCCAACGTACGAACAACAGCCCGGCTGATCTGGCACTGACTTTAGGTATCTGTCCAGCTCCCTCTTGAAGACAACCAGGGGACTATTGGAAATTTCCCTTATGGACTTATGGTGTTTTCTCTTAGTGTACTAATGGTGCCCTACTTTTCATTGGGCGTATGTTGCATCGCCTGCCAAGTCTTTTGCTTTCGTAGGGAGTGATTTCTGTGTGGAAATTAGGGACCAGTCCCTTTAGGATTTTCCAAGTCTAGATTATGATGTATATTTCTCGCCTGCGCTCCAGTGAGTACAAGTCAAGTGCTTCCAAGAGTTCCCAGTAGTTAAGGTGTTTGATGGAACTGATATGTGTATATTCTCTAGATCTGTGATTTCACTGCCTTGAATGGAGCAGTTAGTGTACAGCAGTATTCCAGCCTAGAGAGAACAAGTGAATTAAAAAGGATCATCATTGGCTTGGCATCTCCTGTCTTGAATGTTCTCATTATCCATCCTATCATTTTCCTTGCAGCTGTGATAGTGGCACTGTTATGGTCCTTGAATGTGAGATCTTCAGACATTACCACAGACAGTCCTCGATGACGCACTGACTTTCTTGGGTTATCCTGGGTGGTTAACCCTCCGGAGTTAAAATCGAAGAAATCTTACATTCTTACCACTCGAGGTCCTTCACATTACTTTTCCGTTCTATTGTGTGATTAGAGTTTGTAGTATACTCAGTTCTAGTTATTATTTCCTCCAGTTTTCCATAACGGAGTAGCTGGAATTTGTATTAATTAAACATCATATTGTTCTCCGTTGCCTATTGGACATCTTGGTTCATATCTTCTTGGAGATTTGCCGCGTCCTCGATGGATAACACTCATGCAGATCCTAGTATCGTCTGCAAAGGATGGTACGGTGCTATGGTTTACATTTCTGTCCATGTCTGATATGAGGATGAGGAACAGGATAGGGGCGAGTACTGTGGCTTGTGGAACAGAGCTCTTCACTATGGCTGCTTCCGATTTAATTCTGTTTACCAGTTATCCTTTTAGCAGGTATTTCGTATGCTGTTACACCATGATCGCACTTGTCAAAGGCTTTTGCAAAATCTGTGTATACTACATCTGCATTTTGTTTTATTTTCCAGTGCATCCAAGACCATATCATAGTGATCCAGTAGTTGCGAGAGGCAGGAGCGACCTGCTCTGAACCCATGTTGCTCTGGATTGTGCAATTGTTGGGAATCCACGTGGTTTGTAATCCTGCTTCTTAGAACTCTTTCAAATATTTATACGATGTGAGACGTTAGAACTATTGGTCTATAGTTCGTAGCTATTGTTTTGCTGCCACCTTTATGAAGTGTGGCTATATCCGTTGTTTTTAGTGACTGTTGAATCTCACTTGTGTCTATGCTCCTTCTCCATAGCATACTTAGAGCCTGCGAGAGAGGTTTCTTGCAGTTCTTAACGAACACAGAGTTCCACGAGTCTCTGCCTGGGGCTGAGTGCATGGGCATGTTGTTAATGGCTTTCTCAAAGTCTAGTGGAGTTAGGGTTATGTCAGAAATTTGGCATACATTGACAAAGTTCTGAGGCTCATTCATGAAAAAAATATTTGGATTGTCTATCTTTAGACTAATTAGTAGATCACTAAACTCAGAGTCGTATTGAGATTTCAGTATCTCACTCATTTCTTTGTTGTTATACTATGTGTAAGATCCGTCTTGTCTGAGCAGGGGCCCTATACTAGATGTGGTTTTTGCCGTATTTTTGGCAAATGAAAAGAAATATTTTGAATTTCTTTAAATTTCACTAATCGCTTTTAGTTCCTCCTGTCTCTTCTGGATCTCGTATGAGTCCTTTAACTTAAGTAAAATATTTTCCAATTCCCTGGTTAGCGCTTCCTTCCTTGTTTCAGATAATCTAGCATTCTTGAGGAGCTCAATGATTTTCGCCTTCTCCTATAGAGAGAGCATCTTTCTATCTCTCCAGTTTACTTCTTCTCTTCTTTTTCATAGGGAATATGCCTTGAACATACTTCAGCTACCAGGAAGTTGATCTTTTCAAGGCACTAGTTAGGGTCCATGTCATTTAAGATATCTTCCCAACATTTTCATTTAGGAAATGGTTTCCTAGTCATAGTTGATGTTCGTGTTGTTGAAGTTGAATTTGGTAAAGGTACCCTCATAGCTGTATGTATTTTGCTGATCAGGACCCCTGTGCATGTAAGTCTGGACTTCGATTAGATTGTGATCAGATTTAGTTGTTTTTATATTATTATGTTTCTTATCAAGTCCTCATTATTCGTGAAAATAAGGTCAAGTGTTCTCCAGTCTTGTTGGCTCCACTATCTGCTGGCTTAGGGAGTGTTTATTACAGAAATTCAGCAGCTCATGTGTGTGTGACTTTTCATCTGAGCTGCCTCCAGGGATTATTTCTGATACAACATTATTTGCTACATTCTTCCATTTTGTTTATCTTAGAATGGAATCACCAATCAGAAAGATGTTTGGGGATGGGGCTGGAAGGTTTTCCAGACGTAGTCAATTTTCGATAGCTGTTCCTTGAACTGTTGGGAAGTTGCATCTGGTGGCTTATATACAAGCATAATGACAAAGTTTTGGTTCTCAATTTCTATTGAGTGAACTTCAACTACATCATTTGTGGTGTTCAGTATTTCCTGTTCTTTCCGTCTCATCTGAAAAGGTTGTACCCAGTTATCCATATTTCACTGTTAAAATAATCTTTTGCTTGGATCTCTGTGAAGGTTGCAAACATTGCATTTGATTCCTCTAGAAGTCCACTGATGAATGATATGCTGTTGTTGGTGGATGGCTTAAAGCCCTTTATATTAACAAAAATAAGTG
>WNWK01052702.1:0-12104 GCA_009830355.1 Cherax destructor
ATTATCTGTCTCAGTGCTGGAGGCAACGATGTTGGCAGACGTAGGAGTGAGGACCTGACTAGCAGGTATAGGTCAGCAATAGACATAATTAGGAAGAAGGGTGGGAACCCTGTCATATGTGGTATTTTGCCAAGGAGAGGAGTTGGAGATGAATAGCTGTCCAGGGCAATTGGTGTCAATTGCTGGCTGGACAAATACTGTAAGGAAAATGCAGTAACATTCATTGACAACTGGGACCTCTTCTATGGTAGAAATGACATGTATGCCAGGGATGGGGTTCACTTATCCAGGTCTGGGGTGGGGGCACTGACAAGTGCAGTGGAGGGAGCTGTTAGGGCTTTAAACTAGACTTTCCCCATTCTTAATGTCTTTGCATATGGTGGAGTTAAACTCAAGGAGTCAATTGTTGGACCAGGCTTACAGTCTGTCTGGATCCCCTCGTAGTCCTACCTGATCCTCATCTGCTTGAATCCTTCCTACTATTCAAATTCAAATTCAAATCCTTTATTTCATGTAATACAAGGTGGGGGGTACTTATAGTTATACATTAAAGTTGATATTACAAGATGGCCAATAATATGCCTAGGTATGCCTAGGCTTTTCAGGCAGTCTTATGATAGGTCTTACTCAATAGCTATACAATGGATATACAGATTGTAAGGTTAGGTTTACAAAATTTAGGTACTGGAATTTAAACATTGAGAATTTAACAATTAGTATAAAAAGTTAGCAATTAGTTTATATATTAATGATAAAGGTGATATATTGGCATAATATAGATTCTATATTGGAGTATCTTAGGCAAACTTATGACTAGCTTAAGTATTATGGAGCAATAGTTGTATTAGAATTTTGGTTGGAACTGTGCAAATTAAGGGGAATCACAGATATCAATAAGTGTATTTTGCTGTGGTTAGTAATGTGAAAATTAAGGAGAATCACAGATATCAATAAGTGTATTTTGCTGTGGATATGTGCAAGATAAAGTAGTTTTCGTATGGTTAACTACCAGTTGGGTGCGTAAGTGAGATAAGATGTTTTTTAACGGTGCTTTTGAAAATGGAGGTTGTGTCTGTAGTTCTAGAGTTTTCAGGCAGGGAGTTCCAGATTTTAGGCCCTTTTATGCGCATTGAATTTTTGTATAGATTTAGTCGGACACGGGGAATGTCAAAGAGATGTTTATGTCTGGTATTATGTCTATGGGTCCTGTCACAACTGTCAAGAAAGTGTTTTAGCTCAGGGTTAAAGTTGGAATTAATGGTTCTATAAATGTAGATAGCAGAGTAGTAAGTATGGATGTTCTGGACAGTGAGTAGGTTTAGGTCTTTGAAGAGTGGGGGGGTGTGCTGCCTAGCGTTGGATTGTGTGATAATTCTTACTGCGGCTTTTTGTTGGGTTATTATTGGCTTTAGGTGGGTAATTGCTCCACTTTGTCTGCAAACAGGAACAGCTCTGAATCTGGGAAGTGATCTGGAATTGTTTTCGCATTTAACGTCATTAAATCAGTCACTGGGCGTCAAGTACCATCCTTCTGATTGATCAATTCATCTGCGACAGCAACTTGTGAATGAGGAATTCTGTATGCAGGTACATAAATTGGTCTAGTACCAGGTTCAAATGGGATACGATGTGACAATAAGTTTGTTATACCCATCTTCTCACCTGGTAAGGCAATGGCTTTACCACATTTGTTCAACAAATTCAACAAACGTTTGACCTCGTCTGGGAAGCTAAGTCTTTCTCCTCTACTTGTGGAGTGGAATGATCCAGTAGAGTGGATGGGCTCTTCCCGGTTGAAATAGCACCGACCCACTGGTCAGGTGACAACTCATCCCCTACCTGAACAGGGTAAGGATAGTGAACAAGGTCAACAATATTTGCATTTGCTCTGAGGCAAACACTGTGACCGGAAGTGTTAGCATGGAAGAAATGAATCTTACTATCTCTTACAACATGTAAGGATGGCTCAATAAACAAACCCTTTACTTTGCAAGAATCATCAACGAGGACGTTATCACCATCTGGAACATGAGGGACAACAACATGCACTCTAGTGAGCGCACTAGCTGCAACAGAGACGTCCTTTTGCAGACGGCATATGACGTCAACAAGAGATGGCATTATTAGTTTCAAATAGTCGTTTTCCGACAAGGCGTCCCCTGTGGAGAAATTACTACTTGAACTAGCAGACATTGCAGGAATAGGTTCAGCACTCAAGGTAGTCTGAGGTTCCTCAGACACCAGAGGCAACTGGACACTATCTTGCATGCCTAAAGTTGTGGGTGGAACACAGACAGAAGTGACAGGATTACCAGTGCCTGATCGCTTGGGAACGCTACTGGAAAATGCGCTGGCCTGGAAGGACTTAATCCGAACTTCGTACTCTTCGGCAGTATGGCAGATCTCGGATCCAAGTTGGTAACCCCAAAATGGTACAATCAAGTCATCAGTTTGCGCATGCAATTTATGCACAATGCATAAATCTCTCATGGAAGCAAATCCCAGTAGAACATCACCAGGGAAACTAATCTGGTCGACAACAAGGAAGGAAACAGTAAAATCTCTACCTTTGATAATAAATGTGAGGGGAGTCCAATCTCGGAAACGCACACGAGAACTGGCCACACCACTAAGGGAAGACACAGGAGTTGGTTCTACGAGAAGGACATGTCATAACTGCTTATCCTTAAACAAACTAGACCTGATGATATTGACTTGCGCACCAGAGTCCATGGACACATGAACGGGCGCATTAAGAACAGATGCTTGTACTAAGGGACCTATTGTTGCATTGGAATTTATATGCAAACAAGAAGCAGGATTTTCATCAGAGAAGGTTTGTTCCACTTCATCCCCAAAAACATCTTTGTCAAAGACGTGTGAAGCAACATCATCAACGAGACATTCTTCTTCGAGACTGCTTAAGGCATTGAAGGAATTACTAACGGGGATGGAGTACTCATTATTACCTACTGCCACCACGGGGCGGTTTGACTGGGGTGCTCGAATTCCCCCAAATTCGAAGAATGAGCCTGGTTCTGGTTATTACACACACACACATGCACATGCACACACACAGACAGACTCGCACACAGACACACACACACACACTGGAGTTTTATGACAAGATAACAGAAGTAAGACACGAGAGAGAGGGGTGGATAGACTGCATTTTTTTGGACTGCAAGAAGGCGTTCGACACAGTTCCTCACAAGAGATTAATGCAAAAGCTAGAGGATCAGGCACACGTAACAGGAAAAGCACTGCAATGGATCAGAGAATATCTGACAGGGAGGCAACAACGATTCATGGTACGTGACGAGATGTCAGAGTGGGCACCTGTGACGAGTGGAGTTCCACAAGGGTCAGTCCTAGGACCTGTACTGTTTTTGGTATATGTGAATGACATAACGGAAGGGATAGACTCTGAAGTGTCCCTGTTTGCAGATGATGTGAAGTTAATGAGAAGAATCAAATCAGTCGAGGATCAGGCAGGACTACAAAGAGACCTGGACAGGCTGCAAGCCTGGTCCAGTAACTGGCTCCTTGAATTTAACCCTGCCAAATGTAAAGTCATGAATATCGGGGAAGGGCAAAGAAGACCGCAGACAGAGTATAGTCTAGGTGGCCAAAGACTGCAAACCTCACTCAAAGAAAAAGATCTTGGGGTGAGTATAATACCGAGCACATCTCCTGAGGCACACATCAATCAGATAACTGCTGCAGCATACGGGCGGCTGGCAAACCTAAGAATAGCGTTCCAATACCTCACTAAGGAATCATTCAAGACTCTGTATACCATATACGTCAGGCCCATACTGGAGTATGCAGCACCAGTTTGGAACCCACACCTGGTCAAGCACGTCAAGAAATTAGAGAAAGTGCAAAGGTTTGCAACAAGACTAGTCCCAGAGCTAAGGGGATTGTCCTACGAAGAAAGGCTAAGGGAAATCGGCCTGACGACACTAGAGGACAGGAGGGTTAGGGGAGACATGATAACGACATATAAAATACTGCGAGGAATAGATAAGGTGGACAGAGACAAGATGTTCCAGAGAGGGGACACAGAAACAAGGGGTCACAATTGGAAGTTGAAGACTCCTATGAGTCAAAGGGATGTTAGGAAGTATTTCTTCAGTCATAGAGTTGTCAGGAAGTGGAATAGCTTAGAAAGCGACATAGTGGAGGCAGGAACCATACATAGTTTTAAGACTAGGTTTGATAAAGCTCATGGAGCAGGGAGAGAGAGGACCTAGTAGCAATCAGTGAAGAGGCGGGGCCAGGAGCTATGACTCGACCCCTGCAACCACAAATAGGTGAGTACAAATAGGTGAGTACACACACGCACACACACACACACACACCACACACACACACAACACACACACACACACACACAATGGTAGGGACTCGAAGGACCCAGGGATCAGAGAAGAATGGTTCTGGTAGGGAAGAATGGATGGAAGAGCAATGCAAAAGGATGGAACAAGAGTGGGAGAGAAAACTAGGAGAGCTTTCTGTGAAATTGGAAAAGAGGTTGGAGGAGAGGACTTGGAAGACACAAGTCGAAGCTGTTGTAGCCAGGATAAGGGTCCTAGAAGATGAGGTAAACAGACTGAAGTGGGTTTCAGGGGATCTGACCAGAGAAGACACAGTATCTAAAGCTGGTGCACCCCTACTGAACGAGGTTCCCAACGGGAAGGAAGGAGATATAACTTACGCTAAGGCCCTATCATCCTACCAAGCAGGGCAGAGGAGTGAAGGAGAAGAGCAGCTGGGTGCAGGTGGAGAGGGGGATAGGTCAAATGCAGAGGAACGACCATGCCACCAAGAGCTACAGGAAAAATTAAGGGAGAAAATGGCCATGTACAGACAGGAACCAGAGTCACAGAGGAAAAGGCAATGGGAGGAGGAGAGGGCGAGGTCAGTGTTTATTCATAAGCTCCAGGAGAGCGAGGGAAGGACACACACTGAAAGACGGCAGGCAGAAAGAAAGAAGATTGAGAACATCATTAATTAAATTGGTGAAGAGAACATGTCCGAGATTGTAAATTTTCAGTGAAGGGGAGAAAATGACCACTCAAGCTGATTTTCAGGACAGAAACAGTGCGAAACAGGATCTTCCAAGAGAAACCATGGTTGAAGAAATTGGAAGAATACAAGAGGGTGTTCCTAGACCGAGACAGAACAAAAACAGAACGACAGCTGCTTAATGAGAGGATACAAAAGCGAAGAGAGCTAGGAGGAGAGACAAGGACAGAATCAGCAGAGGACAACCAGATCTGGGCAGAGCAACAAGAGCAAGCGCACACAGAACCATCCCCAGAACCCCACAACTAATCACTCTATCCCAACACAAACCACAATCCCCCACCCAACACTCCGCTATAGAATCCCGCAGTACACTGCCAGGTCCCCCACCCCCACAGACCCCCAAAACACAGTGTTGGAGAGGAAACTGTAGGTATGGTACACCAATGCTGACAGAATAACAAATGAGTGGGAGGAGTGGCATGAAAAAGTCAGAGGCATCACCGAACACCATAGCTCTCACAGAAACCAAGCTCTCAGGTATGATAACAGATGCGATCTTTCCAACGGGATATAGATCCCGAGGAAAGACAGAGGGAACAGAGGAGGTGGAGGAGTGGCACTGCTGATGGGATTTTGATGAGCTGGAGAGAGGAGACAGAGGAGAGGCAAGAGATTACATAGTAGGAACGCTTCAGTCTGGAGGTCCAAAGGTTGTAATTGCAGTGATGTATAACCCACCACAGAACAGCAGGAGGCCAAGGCAAGATTATGATGATAGTAATAGAGCGATGGTTGGCACACTGGCTGATGTGGCCCAGAAGGGATCATGCGAGCAGGGCGAAGCTACTGATCATGGGTGACTTCAACCACAAGGAAATCGACTGGGAGAACTTGGAGCCACATGGGGGCCAAGAAACGTGGAGGGCTAAGATGATGGAGGTGGTACTGGAAAACCTCATGTACCAACACGTAAGGGACACTACCAGAGAGAGAGAGGAGAGGATGAACCAGCGAGACTGGACCTAATATTTACCTTAAGCAGTGCAGATACTGAGGACATCACATATGAAAGACCCCTTGGGGTCAGTGATCATGTATTTTTAAGCTTCGAATACACAGTAGAGTTACAAATGGAGGGGGAAGCAAGAAGGGCCGGAAGAATGAAGCCAAACTACAAGAAAAGAGACTATGTGGGCATGAAGAACTTCTTGAATGGGGTTCAGTGGGACAGAGATCTGGCAGGGAAGTCAGTAAACGAGTTGATGGAATATGTGACAACAATATGCAAAGAAGCTGAGGAGAGGTTTGTACCCAAGGGTAACAGGAATAATCAAAAAGCCAGGATGAGCCCGTGGCTCACCCAAAGGTGCAAGGAAGCCAAAACCAAATGTGCTAGGGAATGGAAGAAGTGTAGAAGGCAAAGGACCCAGGAGAATAAGGAGAGCAGTCGTAGAGCCAGAAATGAATATGCACAGGTAAGAAGAGAGGCCCAACGACAATATGAAAATGACATAGCAGCGAAAGCCAAATCTGACCCAAAGCTGTTGTACAGCCACATTAGGAGGAAAACAACAGTCAAGGACCAGGTGATCAGGCTAAGGAAGGAATGAGGAGAGATCACAAGAAACGATCGCGAGGTATGTGAGGAACTCAACATGAGATTCAAAGAAATGTTCCCAGTGGAGACAGAAGGGACTCCAGAAAGACGGAGAGGTGGGGTACACCACCAAGTGCTGGACATAATACATGCAATCGAGGAAGAAGTGAAGAGGCTGCTGAGTGAGCTAGGTACCTCAGAGGCGATGGGGCCAGACAACATCTCTCCATGGGTCCTGAGAGAGGGAGCAGAGGGGCTATGTGTACCACTAACAACAATATTCAATACATCTATCGAAACAGGGAGACTGCCAGAGGTATGGAAGACAGCAAATGTAGTCCCATTTTTTTAAAACAGGAGACATACATGAGGCACTAAACTACAGACCAGTGTCACTGACATGTATAGAATGCAAAGTTATGGAGACGATTATCAGGAGATGAGTGGTGGAACACCAAGAAAGGAATGAGCTTATCAGTGACGGCCAACACGGTTTCAGGGATGGAAAATCCTGTCACAAACCTTCTGGAGTTCTATGACAGGGTGACAGCAGTAAGACAAGAGAGAGAGGGTTGGGTAGACTGCATTTGCTTGGACTGTAAGAAGGCGTTTGACACAGTTCCACACAAGAGATAAGTGCAAAACCTAGAGGACCAGGCAGGGATAACAGGGAAGGCACTCTAATGGATTACGGAATACCTGTCAGGAAGAGAGCAGCGAGTCATGGTACGTGACGAGGTATCAGAGTGGGCGGCTGTGACGAGTGGGGTTCCACAGGGGTCAGTCCTAGGACCGGTGCTGTTTCTGGTATTTCTGAACGACATGACGGAAGGAATAGACTCCGAAGTGTCCCTGCTTACAGATGATGTGAAGTTGATGAGAAGAATTCAATCGGACAAGGACCAGGCAGAACTACAAAGGGATCTGGACAGGCTGTAAGCCTGGTCCAGCAACTGGTTCCTGGAGTTCAGTCCCACCAAGTGCAAAGTCATGAAGATTGGGGAACGGCAAAGAAGACCGCAGACGGAGTACAGTCTAGGGGGGACAGAGACTACAAACCTCAATCAAGGAAAAATATCTTGGGGTGAGTATAACACCAGGCACATCTCCTGAGACGCACATCAACCAAATAACTGCTGCAGCATACGGGCGCCTAGCAAACCTAAGAACAGCATTCTGACATCTTAATAAAGAATCGTTCAGGACCCTGTATACTGTGTACGTTAGGCCCATATTGGAGTATGTAGAACCCACACCTAGCCAAGCACGTAAAGAAGCTAGAGAAAGTGCAAAGGTTTGCAACAAGACTAGTCCCGAAGCTAAGGGGTATGTCCTACGAGGGAAGGTTAAAGGAAATCGACCTGACGACGCTGGAGGACAGGAGAGATAGGGAGGACATGATAACGACATATAAAATACTGAGGAATTGACATGGTGGACACAGACAGAATGTTCCAGAGATGGGACACAGCAACAAGGGGACACAGTTGGAAGTTGAAGACTCTGATGAATCAAAGGAATGTTAGGAAGTATTTCTTCAGTCACAGAGTGGTCGAGAAGTGGAATAGTTTGGGAAGCGATGTAGTGGAGACAGGTTTCATTCATAGCTTTAAGAAGAGGTATGATAAAGCTCATGGCGCAGGGTACAAAGACTAAAAGGAGGAAAGAGAGATGGACAGGAGAACCCAGACTCAGGAGGAAGCTCAAATACAATCACCTACAGATGTCCCCCAACCTGGACAACCCCTATGCAATCAAACATTCTAACCCAAAACACACATGCCATACCCAATGATCCCACCCACCCCTTTACAAACTCCACCTTCACACCAACCACCCATAGTTCCTTATCATGTATTCCACTTTTCCATCCCCAACGTACCCCCCAGACTACGGTTTTAGAAAAGAAGTTGAAGGATTGGTATACAAATGCAGATGGAATAACAAATAAATGTGAGGAGTGGCATGAAAGAATAAAGGAGACATCCCCAGACATAATAGAACTCACAGAAACCAAACTCAC
Source organism: Cherax destructor (assembly GCA_009830355.1). Taxonomy (NCBI): domain Eukaryota; kingdom Metazoa; phylum Arthropoda; class Malacostraca; order Decapoda; family Parastacidae; genus Cherax; species Cherax destructor. The sequence continues at coordinate 8,655 of WNWK01052702.1, forward strand.
CAGGATGATAACAGATGCAATCTTTCCACCCAGATATCAAATCCTCAGGAAAGATAGAGAGAGCAGAGGGGGAGGAGTTGCACTGCTCATTAAGAACCGGTGGGGATTTGAGGAAGTGGAAGGAATGGATGGAATGGGCTACATAGTAGGAACAATCCAGTCTGAGGGCCATAAGGTGGTAATTGCTGTAAGGTATAAACCGCCACAGAACTGCAGGAGGCCAAGAGAAGAATATGACGAGAGCAACAGAGCAATGGTAGACACACTAGCCGAGGTGGCCAGAAGAACTCACATGGGGAGAGCAAAGTTACTAGTTATGGGTGATTTCAATCACAAGGAGATTGATTGGGAAAACCTGGAGCCCCACGGGGGTCCTGAATCATGGAGAGCCAAGATGATGGATGTGGTACTGGAAAACCTCATGCATCAACATGTTAGAGACACTACCAGAGAGAGAGGTGAGGATGATCCAGGAAGACTGGACTTAGTATTCACCTTGAGTAGTTCGGACAATGAGGATATCACGTATGAAATGCCCCTTGGAGCTAGTGATCATTTGGTTATGTGTTTTGATTATATAGTTGAGCTACAAGTGGAGAAGGGAGCAGGAATAGGAAGGGAAAAACGAAACTACAAAACGGGGGACTACACAGGCATGAGGAACTTCCTACAAGACGTTCAGTGGCAGAGAGAACTGACAGGAAAACCAGTAAAAGAAATGATGGAATATGTGACAACAAAATGCAAAGAGGCAGATGAGAGGTTTGTTCCCAAGGGAAACAGAAGTAATGGGAAGACCAGAACGAGTCCTTGGTTCACCCAAAGGTGTATGGAGGCAAAAACTAAGTGCAATAGAGAATGGAAAAAGTACAGAAGACAAAGGACCCAGGAAAATAAAGAAATAAGCCGAAGAGCCAGAAACGAATATGCCCAGGTAAGAGGGAGGCTCAGCGATAATGCGAAAATGACATTGCATCAAAAGTCAAGTCGGACCCGAAGCTGTTGTATAGCCACATCAGGAGGAAAACAAGAGTCAAGGACCAGGTAATCAGGCTGAGGAAGGAAGGTGGGGAGTTCACAAGAAACGACCAACAGGTATGTTAGGAGCTCAACATGAGATTTAAAGAAGTATTTACAGAGGAGACAGGAAGGACTCCAGGAATTCAGAATAGGGAGGTATACCAACAAGTGCTAGATGAAATACACACAACCGAGGAGGAGGTGAAGAAGCTATGTGAACTCCATACCTCAAAAGTGGTGGGACCTGACAACATTTCTCCCTGGGTTCTTGGAGAGGGAGCAAAGATGTTGTGTGTGCCACTAACAAAAATCTTCAACACATCCATTGAAACTGGGCAAGTACCTGAGGTGTGGAACATGCAAATGCAGTCCCAATTTTTAAGAAAGGAGACAGACACGAGGCATTAAACTAGACCTGTCACTGACGTGTATAGTATGCAAAGTCATGGAGAAGATCATCAGGAGGAGAGTGGTGGAACGCATAGAAAGACACAAGCTTATAAACGACAACCAGCACGGTTTCAGGAAAATAAAATTCTATGTCACAAACCTACTGGAGTTTTATGACAAGGTAACAGAAGTAAGACACGAGAGAAAGGGGTGGGTAGACCGCATTTTCTTGGACTGCAAGAAGGCGTTCGACACAGTTCCTCACAAGAGGTTAATGCAAAAGCTAGAGGATCAGGCACACGTAACAGGAAAGGCACTAAAATGGATCAGAGAATATCTGACAGGAAGGCAGCAGTGAGTCATGGTACATGACGAGGTGTCAGAGTGGGCACCTGTGACGTTGGGGTTCCACAGGGGCCAGTCCTAGGACCTGTACTGTTTTTGGTATATGTGAATGACATAACGGAGGGGATAGCCACAGAAGTGTCCCTGTTTGCAGATGATGTGAAGTTAATGAGAAGAATTATATCAGTCGAGGATCAGGCAGGACTACAAAGAGACATAGACAGGCTACAAGCCTGGTCCAATAACTGGCTCCTTGAATTTAACTCTGCCAAATGTAAAGTCATGAAGATCGGGGAAGGGCAAAGAAGACCGCAGACAGAGTATAGTCTAGGTGGTCAAAAACTGCAAGCCTCACTCAGGGAAAAAGATCTTGGGGTGAGTATAATACCGAGCACATCTCCTGAGGCACACATCAATCAGATAACTGCTGCAGCATACGGGCGGCTGGCAAACCTAAGAATAGCGTACCAATACCTCAGGCCCATACTGGAGTATGCAGCACCAGTTTGGAACCCACACATGGTCAAGCACGTCATTAAATTAGAAAAAGTGCAAAGGTTTGCAACAAGACTAGTCCCAGAGCTAAGGGGATTGTCCTACGAAGAAAGGTTAAGGGAAATCGGCCTGACGATACTAGAGGACAGGAGGGTTAGGGGAGACATGATAACGACATATAAAATACTGCGAGTAATAGATAAAGTGGACAGAGACAAGATGTTCCAGAGAGGGGACACAGAAACAATTGGTCACAATTGGAAGTTGAAGACTCCTATGAGTCAAAGGGATGTTAGGAAGTATTTCTTCAGTCATAGAGTTGTCAGGAAGTGGAATAGCCTAGAAAGTGACGTACATAGTTTTAAGACGAGGTTTGATAAAGCTCATGGAGCAGGGAGAGAAGGGACCTAGTAGCAATCAGTGAAGAGGCGGAGCCAGGAGCTATGACTCGACCCCTGCAACCACAAATAGGTGAGTACAAATAGGTGAGTACACACCCATACACACACACACGTACCCCCCCCACACACACACTCGCACACACACACACACACACACACACACACACACACACACACACACACACACACACACACTAATGAAGCAGTTTCAACACTGGAATAAGCCTCTGTGCCTTCTGTAATATACCAGTCACCCTCATAACCATCACCACCACCTCCACTCTCCAGCAACAGTATTTCTACAATTCCGTCTCTCTTTTCCTTGCACCACCTCCCTTCCCATTGCCCACTCCTTACTGCCTCCTTTCCCAATCCCCCTTCTTTCCATCTCAATTGCCACAGTAGAAACTGCCAACTAAGAGGGAAGAGATAAAAAATAGATGTCTCATTAGGCAGTGCACCTCCGACCTGAGTTTTGCACCTGCCTTACAACACCTGGGTTGGGGCAGTCATAACACTGACCGAGCTGAGGCAAATTTTTTTTTAATTGTTTAAAAAGGGATTTTTCACTGGTAACGAAGATGATGATTAATTTGCCTTAACAGGAAAGGTAGTGATAAAACCCATTAAGTAGAGAGATTTGCCCAAAAGAACGAATTAATTTATAAAGAAGCCTAACTAATGAAGACTACGATTTATGTTATTATCAAAAATTTTTAGTTCCCAAGAACTATTAATTAAGGGAGCTTAAATCTGCACTTTTAAACAGGTTTATTACAATATGTTTCCTCAAACTCGG
>WNWK01052703.1:0-12103 GCA_009830355.1 Cherax destructor
TCCTGAGACGTCCTTAAGCGTACCTGTAGTCCTGTGTGCACGGTGTACACTCTATCTTGATGCTTATCCACCAGCCTTTCATACACCTCTGCCGTTTGAAGTTTCACAAACACTCTATTCGTCCCGTTCAGTGCCACTCCATACAAATCCGTAGTATCAAGTCCATAAATATCTCGTAGGATCGTGGCCAATACTGTTCCGGCCGTGGCAGGGTTGATAACTCCTGTAACCAGGTCCACACAAACTGTGTTCAACCGTCTCCTCCCAGCTGCCGCCATGTTGGTCAAAACCAAAGTGCTGTCAAAATCCACCAGGGGTCAGGCCAGCGCACCGCACACCCTCACACAATCAGAGCTGGGTGGCGAATAATTTCTTATTAGCTGTAAATTGACTACCTTAGCTCATTTTTTCATTTTTGTAAACATATCCAACGTACTAACTCACGTGCCAAGAACTCCTTTTGCATTGTCCTATTCTTAAGTCTACTTGCGTTGTTCTATTTTTAAGTTCTATTTTTAAGTTTAATTATAGAATCACACTAAATCTTATGATTCCAAACATTGATCCTGATACCAACCTTCTATTTAATGACTTACATGAACCTAACAACAACTGTCATTACTACACAGCAGAACAGGCTAAAACACTACTCAAAACCAACAATAACATAACTATCTTTAACTACAATGTCAGATCTTTAAGCAAACATTTTGATGACATCACAGCATTATTAAACTCACTACAGGCCAGTATGTCCATCATTGCCCTCACTGAAACCTGGCTAAAGCCTCATACTACAGATATCTATGCCATTCCTGGTTACACAGCCATACACAATTGTAGGCAAGACCAACAAGGAGGTAGCACAGCTATGTTATACTCAGACCAGCTTGAATGTATTAACAATACATGCACAAGAGATGAACATGGAGAATATATAATAGCTAAGTTTAAATCCAAATACCTACAAAAACCTCTCACAGTTATAAACATCTATAGATTACCACAGTCAAACATTCAGCAATTTAGTGAAAAATTAGGAAGCATGATTACTGATGCACACATGAACAAAGACCACTTAATCCTCACAGGAGACTTCAATATAAACCTCCTACAAGATCAGGACCCACAAGTAACTGAATTCACAAACACTATGAGCAACTGCTTACTGCTCCCGACAATAACAAAACCTACAAGAATCTCTGAGACCTGTGCCTCTCTATTAGACCATATCTGGACTAACACCATATCCCCATTAAAATCAGGCATAATCACAGACAATACCACAGACCACTACCCAACCTTTCTCATAACCAATCTCGGAAAATTACAGCTAGAGACTACTAAAGTTACCTTCAGACTACATAATGAGACAGCTATAAATAACTTTATAACAGCTATGACAAACACTGACTGGCAAACAGAAATAGACAACTTCCCAGATACTGACTTATGTATTAATAATTTTCTTAAAAAGACCCAATATCGCTATAATAAGCATTGCCCTTAAAAAACTAAACAAATCACAGCTAAAAGATTAAATAGTCCCTGGCTAACCCCCAGCATACTCAAATCCATTATTATAAAGCACCTATATGAAAAACAGTACAGAATGGGACAAATAACAAGAGAACAAACAAAACGTTACTCATCAAACCTAACGAGTCTGATTAGAAGATCAAAAAAATTGTACTATGAGAACAGATTACATAACTTAAGAGGTGATATAAAAAAAGACCTGGAAAACCCTATCTGAAATTCTAGGAACTAAAAAGATATCCACAAACAGAACAATCAAGCTAACAAAACCAGATGAACCCCTACTCCCACCTATTAAAACAGCAAACAAACTCAATGATTTCTTCTCCACCATAGGTAAAAAGCTGGCAAGCAAAATCCCAAGTTCAAACACTCCACCTAACGACTATCTCACTGGCACCTATCCGAACACACTATTCCTAGCCCCGACCAACCCAATAGAAGTTTCACTTATAATTAACACATTGAAAAACAAGGCATGTGACCTAAATAACTTACCACCTTTTATATACAAAAAAGCCTCTCAAGTTCTCTCACCAATTATTGCAACACTCTTTAACAAATCCATTGAATCCTCTACCTTCCCATCAATACTCAAAATAGCGAGGGTCACCCCAATACATAAAGGAGGAGATCAAACAGACCTGAATAACTACAGGCCGATATCTAACTTACCCCTTCTCTCCAAAATCTTTGAAAAATTACTTCATAGACAAATATATTCCTACCTCACCTCCAACAACGTACTCAACCACTGTCAATTTGGATTCAGGACTAATAAAAATACAAATGATGCCATTATACACATGTTAGAAATAATTTACACCGCCCTTGAGAAAAAAGAAATCCCAGTGGGAATCTTCATTGATTTACGTAAAGCTTTTGATACATAAGAACATAAGAACATAAGAATGGAGGAACACTGCAGAAGGCCTATTGGCCCATACAAGGCAGGTCCATATCAAAACCACCACTACCTAAGAATTTATTCCCGTACTCACGACACCAATCAAACCCAGCCCCTCCCACTCATATATTTGTCCAATCTCGTTTTAAAGCCACCCAAGGTCCTAGCCTCTATCACAGTACTCGGAAGATTGTTCCACGCATCTACAACTCTGTTCGAAAACCAGTACTTGCCTATGTTCTTTCTAAATCTAAATTTATCCAATTTAAATCCGTTATTTCTGGTTCTTACTTGGTTCGATATCCTCAGTATTTTATTAATATCTCCTTTGTTTATGCCCATCATCCACTTGTACACCTCGATGATATCTCCCCTCATTCTACGTCTCTCCAGAGAGTGGAGATTCAACGCTCTAAGTCTATCTTCATACGGGAGATTTCTTATACTGTAAATCATTTTAGTCATTCTTCTTTGTATGTTCTCCAATGAATCTATATCCATCCTGTAGTAAGGAGACCAAAACTGAGCTGCATAATCCAAATGAGGTCTCACTAGTGATGTATACAGTTGACCATGATCTGTTACACCTAAAATTATCACACTATGGTATAAGTGGACACTCCCTCAACTACCTAAAATCATACCTTAGCAACAGAAACCAATATGTGTACACAAATGGAGCTAGCTCTACCGCGCAAACTATTACCGTAGGTGTCCCACAGGAAAGTGTTGTGAATGAATGGTTCAGAGAACCGACGAGTTGGTAAATTAGACACATATGCAACACTTGGGTATCTTTATTGAGGAAACGTTTCGCCACACAGTGGCTTCATCAGTCCATACAAAGGAGAAACGTGAAGAACAGGAGGAGTGTGAGGTTGTCAGGCAATCAATCTTGAGACGATGTTGTCAGTCCATCCATCTTGGCCCACTACTCTTTCTCATTTACATTAACGACCTACCAAATGCATCTCAACTAGGGTTGAGTAAAATGCGGATGCGGATGCGGATTACGGATGTCACATCTTGACATCCGGGCGGATGCGGATTTTGCAGGACAGTCATAAAATACCTGATTTTTGTTTTTTTACCATAAGAACATATAAAAGGAGGAACACTGCAACAGGCCTACTGGCCCATACTTGGCAGGTCCATGTCAAAACCAACCCACCAAAAATATTTGTTCAACCCATCCCCATCCAAGCAAGAAGCCCCGACACCCCCCTCCCCACCATGTGCAAGTCCCGTTCAAATCCAACCCCTCTCACTCACAACCCCTCTCACTCACAAGAACACAGAATGTTAAGTAAAAGGACACAAATGCAACTAATGAGACATTTTATTGTGGCAACGTTTCGCTCTCCAGGAGCTTTTTTCAAGCCGTTACAAACAATGCATGGATACACAGGGTATATATAGGTTCAATGAGACAATAAAATGTCTCATTAGTTGCATTTGTGTCCTTTTATTTAACATATTGTCGGTAATTCAATCAATATTAATACAAGAACACAGAAATAAGGAACAATGCAGCAAGCCAACTGGTCCACACTAGGTAGGTCCCCTATGGAAATAAATGGTATAAAATACCGACACAATGGAAAAATAAACGCATAAGCAGTATAATGTGATCCTTTATTGACAACGTTTCGCCCACGCAGTGGGCTTTTCGAGTCACAGACATATCTACCTGGAAAATGAGCAACATGGAGATATATATAGGGTACAGTCAGGTGGAGAATGCTGGGTCAGGTGGAGAAAGCTGCATGTGACAATCTTAAAAGTAGTGTGATAGTTAAAAACATTGTGTGACTTAAAGGACCTGCAGTGTACCATTCTTTAGTTCTAGGTGGGATAGCGTTGAAGAAGTTTCTTGGCATTAGGTTCAGCTATAAATAACAAAAAAGGCACAATACCGTGACTGGAACAATACACACACAACCCGCACATATAAAAGAGAGGAGCTTACGACGACGTTTCGGCCCGACTTGGACCATTTGTAAATGGTCCAAGTCGGGCCGAAACGTCGTCGTAAGCTCCTCTCTTCTATAGGTTCAGCTATGTTATAGGTCCCCTATAACCCAAAACCAATCTCACAAACAAAAACTCCTACCCAACCCATCTACTCCATCCATGGAATATGCTTTGATAATTAGGGCACTATAAAATAGGGTACTGAAGGAGCTGAAGCACCTGGTTCACCACAAGAGCACCAAAGGAGCTGAAGTAGGTGGTGGCCAAGGGTTAGGCAATTGAAGAATTCCCTGTATTAAGATACCAAGATGTTGCTGTGTCAGACAGTAACTCCAGGCTGATGGACTGACCACCTCAAATTCCTCCTGTTCTTCACGATTCTCCTTTGTATGGACAGATGAAGCCACTGTGTGGCGAAACGTTTCCTCAATAAAGATACATAAGAACATAGGAAAGGAGGAACACTGCAGCAGGCCTGTTGGCCCATACTAGGCAGGTCCTTCCCAATCCATCTCACTAACAGAATATTTGCTCAACCTAATTTTCAATGCATATGTGTCTAATAAACATATAAGCAGTATAATGTGATCCTTTATTGTGTTTATTTTTCCATTGTGTTGGTATTTTATACCATTTATTTCCATTGCATGTGTCTAATTTATCAGCCTAGTAGGGTTATTGAAGCTAGCACCTTGGGTAGTTTTAAATTAGGTTGGATAAATTCATGAGTGAGAGGGGTTGGTTTTGAGTGGGACTTGCACATGAGTAAATATAATTATCAAAGCTTTTTTCTTGGATAGAATTGAAAATTTGGTTGGGCAAATATTCTATTAGTGGGGTGGATTGTGAAGGACCTGCCTAGTATGGGCCAAGAGGCCTGCTGCAGTGTTCCTCCTTTCTTATGTTCTCTCTCTCTCTCTCTCTCTCTCTCTCTCTCTCTCTCTGCACAGGTCATTAAGTTATAATATTTGAAGCTGCAATGTTAATTTGTAAATCATAAGAACAAGTTTGTGGGAAACAAACATGTAAGCTCTGTAATTTAGGTTATAATATCCGCCACATCCGCTTTGTTAGGCCCGGATGCGGATGCGGATGCGGATATTTATTTAATAGTGATTACGGATGCGGACGCGGATGCGGATGTCTCACTTAGGAAAAATACGGATGCGGATGCGGATGTCTCATTTAGAAAAAATACGGATGCGGATGCGGATGCGGATGTAAGAATTTATGCGGATGCTCCGGGGATGCGGATGCGGATACGGATATCCGATACATCCCTAATCTCAACTACTCAAACCCATACTTTTTGCAGATGACACTACATACGTTATCTCGCACCCAAGCCCAGACATACTAGCCAACACTACAAATACTGAATTACAGAAAATATCTACCTGGATGATGACCAACAAACTTACTCTCAATATTGATAAAACCTATTTTATCCAGTTTGGGAACAGAGCTACAAACGCACCACTTAACATAATGATAAACGGGTCCCCTATCACAAAACTCGCAGAGGGAAAATTATTGGGAATCCATCTTGACAGTGGCCTCAAATTTCAAACACATATACAACAAATTTCCAAGAAAGTCTCAAAGACCGTTGGAATACTATCCAAGATACGGTACTATGTTCCACAACCAGCTCTCCTTACCCTATATCACTCACTCATTTACCCCTACCTCACCTATGGAATCTGCGCATGGGGCTCTACATCAATAACTCATCTCAGACCACTAATAACACAACAAAAAGCAGCAGTTAGAATAATAACACATTCACACTCCAGACAACATACTCCACCAATATTCAAAAACCTAAACTTACTCACCATACAAGACATCCATAATTTTTACTGTGCCTATTACATACATAGAACACTCTATGCAAATATTAACCCACCACTCAAACTTCTCCTTACCAATTTTCACAGGACACATGACTATAACACTAGACACAGATCACTCCTCGATGTTCCCCGTGTCCATCTAACACTATGTAAAAACTCAATGCATATAAAAGGCACGAAAATTTGGAATTCATTACCTGTCATAGCCAAAGAACCCCTGACTTTACCAAAATTAAAAACGATGCTAAAAAATTACCTTCTCACCCAAACCTAAGTGCTCAATATCAAACATTCTCAACAAAGTAGAAAAATCACTTACTGTAAAAACCTGACTAATCACTTAAATGTAAAAACCTGTTATGAATAATACATACTAAGCTCACTATTTCCATAACATTTACATTATAATGACCACGTAAACTGTAACTGCAATGCAATTAATTGTTTTAAATTGTTATCTCACTCAATTAGTTGCATTGCTGCAATTAATTGATATGTTTTAAATTGTTATCTCACTCAATTAGTTGCATTGCTGCAACTAATATATGTTCAACTTATAATCAAACTTTATAACTTAGATACGCAATTATACTTATTTTATAAATTATCAACCATAACTTTTTACCATGTAGTCTATAATTAAGTAGTCCTAAGAATGCCCGCAATGCACAGCATATTAGGGGCTTTTGGCATGTACATCTCATCAATAACTATGTATCTTGTCTACCCAACCATGTATCATTGTACCATGTCTCAATAAAGTATTATTATTATTATTATTATTATTATTATTATTATTATTATTATTATTATTATTATTATTATTATTATTAATGGCAGATTTCCACAGCTGGGGAAGAACTCATTGTGACCAAATAAGATTAAAGAGTTGTAAGAGGACAACTTGCGTTCTAAGGAGTACAAGTAAAGGAACTTCAATTGTTCCCAGTAATTTAGGTATTTGATTGTAGTAATATGTGTAGAGAAAGGTATCTCTATATTCACTAGTTCTGCAGTTCTGCCTGCCTTGAAAGGTGTTGTTAGTGTACAGTAGCATTCCAGCCTAGAGAGAACAAGTAATTTAAAAAGAATCATTATTGCCTAGGCATCCCTTCTTTTGCAGGTTCTCTTTATCCATCTTGTCATTTTTCTAGCAGATGTGATAGAGACATTGTTGTGATTTTTGCAAATGAGATTCTGACATTATCATTCCCAAGTTCTTCACATTAGTTTTTCGCTCTATTGAGTGGTTAGAATTTGTTTTATACTCTGATTCAGTATATATTTCCTAAATTTTTCCATAGCGGAGTAATTGAAATATGTCCTCGTTGAACCTCATATTGCTTCTGTGGCTCATTTGAAGACTTAGTTAATATCCGATTGGAGATTTGCAGTGTCCTCAGTGTATGACACTGTCTTGCATGTTCCAGTATCGTCAACAGAGGAAGACATGGTCTATATTAGATATAGAGATGAGGAAGAGGATGGGAGCGAGTACTGTACCTGGTGGAACAGATCTTTCCAATGTTGCAGCCTCTCACTTTACTCTGTTTACTCATATTCTGTGTTCCATTGTTTAAAACTTTAGAGATCCTTCTATCCACTTTTACCCTCCTTCCTTTATTTTGTGTGCTGTCACCCGATAATCGCGTATGTCAAAGGCTTTCACAAAGTCTGTGTATATTCCAATTACATTCTATTTGTTACCCTGTGTGTCCAAGATCACGGGGTGCGCTGTGGCCTGGTAGCTAAAGCTCTCGCTTCATGTAACGAGTGTCCGGGTTCGATTCCCGGCGAAGGTAGAAACATTGGGCATGTTTCTGTACAGCGGTTGTCTATATTCCCCATCAGTAAAATGGGTACCTGGGTGCTAGTCGACTGGTGTGGGTCGCATCCTGGGACAAAAATTGACCTAATTTGCCCGAAATACTCTGCAAAACAAGCGGCTTTCTATAATAAGATAAGATTTTCTTCGGATTTTTAACCCCTGAGGGTTAGCCACCCAGGATAACCCAAGAAAGTCAGTGCGTCATCGAGGACTGTCTTATTTCCATTGGGGTCCTCACTCTTGTCCCCCAGGATGCGAGCCACACCAGTTGACTAACACCCAGGTACCTATTTGCTGCTAGGTGAACATGACAACAGGTGTAAGGAAACACGTCGAAATGTTTCCACCCCGCCGGAAATCGAACCTGGGCCCTTCGTGTGTGAAGCGAGATCTTTAGCCACCAGGCCACCGGGGCACCCAAGTAGTGTGTCATTGATGTCAGCTAGGCTTGTATATTTTGTACATGTACTTGTAGAAATCAAGATATATGATATTATAATGGTGCAGTAATTGTGAGAGGCAGGAGCAACCTGCTTTAAACCCATGCGGCCGTGGGCTGTGAAATTGTTGGATATATGTGTTTGGCGATTTTACTTCTTAGAACCCTTTCGAAAAAAAATTATAATGTGGGACATGCTATTGATCTATAATTCTTTGCAATTATTTTACTGCCACCATTGTTCACTGGGGACTATTTCCGATGTTTTTAGTTACTGTGGGATGACGCCCATATCTAGGCTCCCTCTTCATAGAACATTTAAGGCATGCGAAAGGTTTTTTTTGCAGTTCTTGGTGAACATGGAGTTCCACGAGTCTGGGCCTGGGACATGGCATTAATTATTTTTTCTTTTAAATCCCAGTGGTGTTATATAAAAAATTGTCTCAATCATAAAAAAATAATTTAGATTGTCGACCCTTACTCTGATTAAAGACTCAAGACACTCTGAGTCATATTAAGATTTTAGTGTCTTACTCATTTCTTAGCTGTCATATGTGTAAGGCCCACCTCGTTTAAGCAGGGGCCCAATACTGGATGTGGGTTTTGCCAAGATTTGACATATGAAAATAAATATTTTGTGTTTCTATCTCATTTATTGCTTTAAGTTTCTGTGTGTTTCCTGGATCCGAAATGATTCCATTAAGTTCGATATTTTCTATTTCTCTAGCCAGTGCCCCCTTCTGTATTGCAGATAAACTGGGCTATTGGAGAAGCTCTGTCATTCTTTGTTTTTGCATATAGAGGGAGTTTCTCTTGCATTAAGTTTATATATTTCTTTCTTATTAAACTCTTAATTTTCATATATGTCCTCTATGACTCTTATTAGGCTTTTCTGCTCTAGCCCAAATTCTTGTCTCTTGCTCTTGCTAGAACCTAATGCTCTTTGAATTTCCTCGTTTTCTACTTTCCAATGATAATAATTTATTTATTATTCTAAGGTTTTCGTTGTGCAGATATACAATACATTCATCACACATCCCAAGAGCCAATGGATCCTTATCTTCATTGTGATGTTCTCATAGAGATGTGAGATTGTTTTGTTGCCTGACTTTTGCCAATCATTCCAACATCTTATTTAGTTGACAGAAGTTATCTTATAACAAATCTGCATCATTATAACTCATCATCGTCAGGGGCATCTCAATAAATAGGAACAACCTTCGTCTAGTAATTAAATAAGTTGGAGGTAAAATGTGAGATATTCTGACTTCCCAGTGTATGAGAGGACGATTGTGTACTTCCCAGTGTATGAGAGGACGATTGTTTACTTCCCAGTGTATGAGAGGACGATTGTTTACTTCCCAGTGTATGAGAGGATGATTGTTTACTTCCCAGTGTATGAGAGGATGATTGTTTACTTCCCAGTGTATGAGAGGATGATTGTTTACTTCCCAGTGTATGAGAGGACGATTGTTTACTTAGCAGTGTATGAAAGGATGATTGTTAACTTCCCAGTGTATGAGAGGATGATTGTTTACTTCCCAGTGTATGAGAGGATAATTGTTTACTTCCCAGTGTATGAGAGGACGATTGTTTACTTCCCAGTGTATGAGAGGACGATTGTTTACTTCCCAGTGTATGAGAGGATGATTGTTTACTTCCCAGTGTATGAGAGGATGATTGTTTGCTTCCAGTGTATGAGAGTACGATTGTTTACTTCCCAGTGTATGAGAGGACGATTGTTTACTTCCCAGTGTATGAGAGGATGATTGTTTACTTCCCAGTGTATGAGAGGATGATTGTTTACTTCCCAGTGTATGAGAGGATGATTGTTTACTTCCCAGTGTATGAGAGGACGATTGTTTACTTCCCAGTGTATGAGAGGATGATTGTTTATTTCCCAGTGTATGAAAGGATGATTGTTTACTTCCAAGTGTATGAGAGGACGATTGTTTACTTCCCAGTGTATGAGAGGACGATTGTTTACTTCCCAGTGTATGAGAGGATGATTGTTTATTTCCCAGTGTATGAAAGGATGATTGTTTACTTCCAAGTGTATGAGAGGACGATTGTTTACTTCCCAGTGTATGAGAGGACGATTGTTTACTTCCCAGTGTATGATAGGATGATTGTTTACTTCCCAGTGTATGAGAGGATGATTGTGTACTTCCCAGTGTATGAGAGTACGATTGTTTACTTCCCAGTGTATGAGAGGACGATTGTTTACTTCCCAGTGTATGAGAGGACGATTGTGTACTTCCCAGTGTATGATTGGACGATTGTTTACTTCCCAGTGTATGAGAGGATGATTGTTTACTTCCCAGTGTATGAGAGGATGATTGTTTACTTCCCAGTGTATGAGAGGATGATTCTTTACTTCCCAGTGTATGAGAGGATGATTCTTTACTTCCCAGTGTATGAGAGGATGATTGTGTACTTCCCAGTGTATGAGAGGACGATTGTTTACTTCTCAGTGTATTAGAGAACGATTGTTTACTTCCCAGTGTATGAGAAGACGATTGTTTACTTCCCAGTGTATGAGAGGATGATTGTTTACTTCCCAGTGTATGAGAGGATGATTGTGTACTTCCCAGTGTATGAGAGGACGATTGTTTACTTCCCAGTGTATGAGAGGACGATTGTTTACTTCCCAGTGTACGAGAGGATGATTATTTACTTCCCAGTGTATGAGAGGATGATTGTGTACTTCTCAGTGTATGAGAGAACGATTGTTTACTTCCCAGTGTATGAGAGGGCGATTGTTTACTTCCCAGTGTATGAGAGGATGATTGTTTACTTCCCAGTCTATGAGAGGATGATTGTGTACTTCCCAGTGTATGAGAGGACGATTGTTTACTTCCCAGTGTATGATAGGACGATTGTTTACTTCCCAGTGTATGAGAGGATGATTGTTTACTTCCCAGTGTATGAGAGGATGATTGTTTACTTCCCAGTGTACGAGAGGATGATTATTTACTTCCCAGTGTATGAGAGGATGATTGTGTACTTCCCAGTGTATGAGAGGATGATTGTTTACTTCCCAGTGTATAAGAGGATGATTGTTTACTTCCCAGTGTATGAGAGGATGATTGTTTACTTCCCAGTGTATGAGAGGACGATTGTTTACTTCCCAGTGTATGAGAGGATGATTGTTAACTTCCCAGTGTATGAGAGGATGATTGTTTACTTCCCAGTGTATGAGAGGATAATTGTTTACTTCTCAGTGTATGAAAGGACGATTGTGTACTTCCCAGTGTATGAGAGGACGATTGTTTACTTTCCAGTGTATGAGAGGACGATTGTTTACTTCCAAGTGTATGAGAGGACGATTGTGTACTTCCCAGTGTATGAGAGGACGATTGTTTACTTCCCAGTGTATGAGAGGACGATTGTTTACTTCCCAGTGTATGAGAGGATGATTGTTTACTTCCCAGTGTATGAGAGGATGATTGTTTACTTCCCAGTGTATGAGAGGATGATTGTTTACTTCCCAGTGTATGAGAGGATGATTGTTTTCTTCCCAGTGTATGAGAGGACGATTGTCTACTTCCTAGTGTATG
>WNWK01052704.1:0-12103 GCA_009830355.1 Cherax destructor
ATGGAAGAACAAGTTAGTGTGATGGAAGAACAAGTTAGTGTGATGGAAGAACAAGTTAGTGTGATAGAAGAACAAGTTAGTGTGATGGAAGAACAAGTTAGTGTGATGGAAGAGTAAGTTAGTGTAATAGAAGAGCAAGTTAGTGTGATGGAAGAGTAAGTTAGTGTGATGGAAGAGTAAGTTAGTGTAATAGAAGAGCAAGTTAGTGTAATAGAAGAGCAAGTTAGTGTAATAGAAGAGCAAGTTAGTGTGTTGGAAGAGCAAGTTAGTGTGATGGAAGAACAAGTTAGAGTGATGGAAGAGCAAGTTAGTGTGATGGAAGAACAAGTTAGAGTGATGGAAGAGCAAGTTAGTGTGATGGAAGAACAAGTTAGTGTGATGGAAGAGTAAGTTAGTGTAATGGAAGAGTAAGTTAGTGTAATGGAAGAGCAAGTTAGTGTAATGGAGGGGAGGCCCAACGACAATACGAAAATGACATAGTAGCGAAAGCCAAATCTGACCCGAAGTTGTTGTACAGCCACATCAGGAAGAACACAACAGTCAAGGACCAGGTGATCAGGCTGAGGAAGGAAGGAGGAGAGCTCACAAGAAACGACCGCGAAGTGTGTGAGGAACTCATCATGAGATTCAAAGACGGAGTTGTGGGGTACACCATCAAGTGATGGACACAATACATACAACCGAGGAAGAAGTGAAGAGGCTACTAAGCGAGCTAGATTCCTCAAAGGCGATGGGGCCGGATAACATCTATCCATGGGTCCTGAGAGAGGGAGCAGAGGCACTATGTGTACCACTAACAACAATCTTCAACACATCATCTATCGAAACAGGGCGACTACCTGAGGTATAAGAGACAGCAAATGTAGTCCCAATTTTTTAAAAACAGGAGACAGACACGTAGCACTAAACTACAGACCAGTGTCACTGACATGTATAGTATGCAAAATCATGGAGAAGATTATCATTAGACGAGTGGTGGAACACCTAGAAGAGAATGAGCTTATCAGCGATAGCCAGCACGGTTTCTGGGACGGGAAATCCTGTGTTACAAACCTAATGGAGTTCTCTGACAGGGTGACAGCAGTAAGACAAGAGAGAGAGAGAGGGGTGGGTAGATTGCATTTTCTTAGACTGTAAGAAGGCGTTTGACACAGTTCCACACAAGAGATTAGTGCAAAAGCTGGAGGATCAGGCAGGGATAACAGGGAAGGCACTACAATGGATCAGGGAATACCTGTCAGGAAGACAGCAGCGAGTCATGGTACGTGGCGAGGTGTCAGAGTGGGCGCCTGTGACGAGCAGGATACACAGGGGTCAGTCCTAGGACCGGTGCTGTTTCTGGTATTTGTGAACGACATGACGGAAGGAATAGACTCAGAAGTGTCCCTGTTTGCAGATGATGTGAAGATGATGAGAAGAATTCAATCGGACGAGGACCAGGCAGATTTTACAAAGGGATCTGGACAGGCTGCAAGCCTGGTCCAGCAACTGGCTCCTGGAGTTAAACCTCACCAAGTGCAAAGTCATGATGATTGGGAAAGGGCAAAGAAGACCGCAAACGGAGTACAGTCTAGGGAGCCTGAGACTACAAACCTTACTCCAAGAAAAGGATGTCGGGTTGAGTATAACACCGGGCACATCTCCTGAGGCACACATCAACCAAATAACTGCTGCAGCATACGGGCGCCTAGCAAACCTAAGAACAGCATTCCGACATCTCAATAATTAATCGTTCAGGACCCTTTACACTGTGTACGTTAGGCTCATATTGGAGTATGCAACACCAGTTTGGAACCCACACCTAGCCAAGCACGTAAGGAAACTAGAAAAAATGCAAAGGATTGCAACAAGACTAGTCCCGGAGCTAAGGGGCATGTTCTACGAGGAGAGGTTAAGGGAAATCGACAGGAGAGATTGGGGGGATATGATAACGCTATATAAAATACTGAGAGGAATCGACAAGGTGGACAAATACATGATGTTCCAGAAATGGGACACAGAAACAAGGGGTCACAGTTGGAAGTTGAAGACTCAGATGAGTCAAAGAGATGTTAGGAAGTATTTCTTTCGTCATAGAGTTGTCAGGAAGTGGAATAGTCTGGCAAGTGATGTAGTGGAGGCAGGAACCATACATAGCTTTAAGAGAGGTATGATAAAGCTTATGGAGTAGGGGGAGAGAGGACCTAGTAGCGATCTATGAGGAGGAGGGCCAGGAGCTATGTATCGACCCCTGCAACCACAAATAGGTGAGTACACAGTAACAACAGTTTTAAAAAGACTACACTGTAACACCAAAGATACAAATATAACACTGTTATACTCTGTAACACCAGAGATACAAATATAACACTGTTATACACTGTAACACCAGAGATACAAATATAACACTGTTATACACTGTAACACCAGAGATACAAATATAACACTGTTATACACTGTAACACCAGAGATACAAATATAACACTGTTATACTCTGTAACACCAGAGATACAAATATAACACTGTTATACACTGTAACACCAGATATACAAATATAACACTGTTATACTCTGTAACACCAGAGATACAAATATAACACTGTTATACACTGTAACACCAGAGATACAAATATAACACTGTTATACTCTGAAACACCAGAGATACAAATATAACACTGTTATACTCTGTAACACCAGAGATACAAATATAACACTGTTATACTCTGTAACACCAGAGATACAAATATAACACTGTTATACACTGTAACACCAGAGATACAAATATAACACTGTTATACTCTGTAACACCAGAGATACAAATATAACACTGTTATACACTGTAACACCAGAGATACAAATATAACAATGTTATACACTGTAACACCAGAGATACAAATATAACACTGTTATACACTGTAACACCAGAGATACAAATATAACACTGTTATACTCTGTAACACCAGAGATACAAATATAACACTGTTATACTCTGTAACACCAGAGATACAAAGAAAACTCTGTTATACACTGTAACACTGTTATACACTGTAACACCAGAGATACAAATATAACACTGTTATACAATGTAACACCAGAGATACAAATATAACACTGTTATACACTGTAACACCAGAGATACAAATATAACACTGTTATACACTGTAACACCAGAGATACAAAGAAAACTCTGTTATACACTGTAACACTGTTATACTCTGTAACACCAGAGATACAAATATAACACTGTTATACACTGTAACACCAGAGATACAAATATAACACTGTTATACACTGTAACACCAGAGATACAAATATAACACTGTTATACTCTGTAACACCAGAGATACAAATATAACACTGTTATACACTGTAACACCAGAGATACAAATATAACACTGTTATACACTGTAACACCAGAGATACAAATATAACACTGTTATACACTGTAACACTAGAGATACAAATATAACACTGTTATACTCTGAAACACCAGAGATACAAATATAACACTGTTATACTCTGTAACACCAGAGATACAAAGAAAACTCTGTTATACACTGTAACACTGTTATACACTGTAACACCAGAGATACAAATATAACACTGTTATACACTGTAACACTAGAGAAACAAAGACAACACTGTTATACACTGTAACACTAGAGAAACAAAGACAACACTGTTATACACTGTAACACTAGAGAAACAAAGACAACACTGTTATACACTGTAACACTAGAGAAACAAAGACAACACTGTTATACACTGTAACACTAGAGATACAAGTATAACACTGTTATACACTGTAACACCAGAGATACAAAGAAAACTCTGTTATACACTGTAACACCAGAGATACAAAGATAACACTGTTATACACTGTAACACTGTTATACACTGTAACACTGTTATACACTGTAACACTGTTATACACTGTAACACTGTTATACACTGTAACACTGTTATACACTGTAACACTGTTATACACTGTAACACTTTTATACACTGTAACACTGTTATACACTGTAACACTGTTATACACTGCCCGCAATGCACAGCATATTAGGGGCTTTTGGCATGTACATCTCATGAATAACTATATCTTGTCTACCATGTATCATTGTACCATGTCTCAATAAAGTATTATTATTAAAGTATTATTATTATTATTACTGTTGTGGTGAGAGTAGAAGTGGAGAAGATCGTCCTGGTTGGTCGTTTTTCGGAAGATTTTAAAACGAAGCTTTTACAACATAGTTGAACCTCCTGCCAGGAAACCTCTTCCACGTTATCCTAAACAGCAACAAGCCTACTGGCCCATGCTGGGCAGGTCTGTCTCAGATCCAACCTCTTGTCAGCAATCAACTTCTCCACCTGACTTTTCACGTCATTATGCTCACGAACTCTGCTCAGGTAGATCTGTGTGACTTAATAAAACCCACAGTGTGGGCGAAACGTTGTCAATAAAGGATCTCATTATGTTGCATGTGTGTCTACTTTTCCATCGTGTCGGTAATGTATAGCATTAAGTTAATAACTTATTAACATAATGTAATATATTACATAATAAAATATAATATGACAAAATAAAGCATAACACAATATAGCAAAGCATAATATAACAACTCTCTCTATCAAGAAAAAAGAACAATATAAAACAACACTAAGAAACTTGATGGTCAAGTTGGATCATCGGGAACTTAAGTGTGTTGGGTCACTAGGTCAAGTCTCCCTGGAATACTTACATTTTTATTGAATTTTTACTGTTATTCAGACTGATGTTATTTGTGTGTAGTTACACAATCAACTCTCAATAGTTTTATTGTGCCCTAAATTAAGAGTTTGCGGATACTGTCAACCTGATAGTCAGTTCTGAGTTACCAGACCCGGCCGGGAGGTCAGTGGGTCGTCTTTACGGTCCACTCACCCGCTTACTCTATGAGGAGTTCCTGAAGGGAAACCTTAAATATAACTGAGTCTTGCTCTTCTGAACGGCGTTATTTGATGCATCTTGTCAAACTTGTCACTATAGAAAAAAATTGTTAAGACACTTGGAATCGTTGGGATCACTTCCATAACTAAAGCCTGACTCTTCTGATTTACTTAGACAGCGATGAGTGATCTTACTGTGAGTCTTAGATAACGATATGTGATGTCACTGAGTCTTGGAAAGTGAGGTGTGAGGTGTGATAAAGATGTGTGATGTCACTATGGGTTTCATACAAGGATGTGTGACGTCACTTATGTTTGAACAGAGCAAAGCTTCATGTAGAGGCGTATAGGCCTAGGTGTCGCTCAAAATACAGCTTATCAGCTTACCTTGATAAAGCTCTGTAAACATAAGTTATTGTTTATATTAATAATAATAATAATAGTAATAATCTCATATATCTACAAGTACATGACCTAGCTGACACTATATAGAAAGCCCCTGTTTATGCAAAGCATAAACAACTCAATGTTTCATCAGTGACGGGATCCATCCATGTAGGGCATGTGAAACTAATAATAATTATTATATATATTATATATAAATATATATTTGTTATCTCTGAGTTACCAGACCCTGCCACGTGGAGGCCAGTGGTTCGTCTTTAAGGTCCACCACACCCTCGCCTTCCCCAGGTTCATGTGTCCAGGAGTCCATCTGTGTCCCCTCAGATATTCTCCCTTCCCCACTTCCTATCCTACACTTCCTATCCTACACTTCCTATCCTACACTTCCCATCCTACACTTCCCATCCTACACCCAGTAATCTTGCATCTAAGTGTTCCCCAGGTCCTATCCTTCACTCAGTAATCTCAACTCTTTCCATCCCCGGGAATTCATCCGTGGGCCCCCGGATGTCTTCCCTTCCCTTGAAGTTCCCACCCCTTCCCTGAGGTCAGCAGTCCCACCCCAGGTCCGTGGTTCCAGGTATACACCCTTCACCACTTCCCTGAGGTCAGCAAGTCCCACCCAAGGTCCGTGGTTCCAGGTATTCACCCTTCACCACTTCCCTGAGGTCAGCAAGTCCCACCCCAGGTCCATGGTTCCAGGTATTCACCCTTCACCACTTCCCTGAGGTCAGCAAGTCCCACCCCAGGTCCATGGTTCCAGGTATTCACCCTTCACCACTTCCCTGAGGTCAGCAAGTCCCACCCCAGGTCCATGGTTCCAGGTATTCACCCTTCACCACTTCCCTGAGGTCAGCAGTTTTAGCCACCCTTGAAGCACTGTCCATATATGATATTACTACACAAGTGTATTAATATCAGTATACGAAGGTAGATGTTATTACAGAGGAGGACACGCAGAAAATCTGCGCTCTGTAATAACATCCACCTGGACAGACCCGAACGTCGACTACCTGAGACAAGAGAGATCTCTATCCCAGTTAGCCCACCAAGGAGTGGCCACTCAATGATAATCTGGAACATATATTTATATTTAATATTGTACCTATGTCAATTATTAGTTTGTTTAATTATTTAGCTGTGTAAGTGTATTTGTGAACGTTTATATGTGCGTAGATTAGTGTCGGTGTGTGAACCTTTGTGTTCCCTGCACGATAACTGTAATTATTTGTTATCAGTTATCTTTCTTTCCTTGTTATTGATCTTCTTTATTTGCATGTACGCAAAGATTCACAAGCGCGTACTCTTCTATACACTCATTTCTGTATTTCCAAATACACATCCAACACATATCACACATACAGACACATGAATAAAGGAACACATACACAATCCTCTGTATCAAACACAGATTTTTTCAACAATACTTATTATCCTCTCCTTTCAGTGTTACTAATATGTAAACACAAGCAACACACCTCACACTTCTACCTCTACGCTACACAAACACAGACACACACACACACACACATGGTCCAGTAAGTGGCTCCTTGAATTTAACCCTGCCAAATGTAAAGTCATGAATATCGGGGAAGGGCAAAGAAGACCGCAGACAGAGTATAGTCTAGGTGGCCAAAGACTGCAAACCTCACTCAAAGAAAAAGATCTTGGGGTGAGTATAATACCGAGCACATCTCCTGAGGCACACATCAATCAGATAACTGCTGCAGCATACGGGCGGCTGGCAAACCTAAGAATAGCGTTCCAATACCTCACTAAGGAATCATTCAAGACTCTGTATACCATATACGTCAGGCCCATACTGGAGTATGCAGCACCAGTTTGGAACCCACACCTGGTCAAGCACGTCAAGAAATTAGAGAAAGTGCAAAGGTTTGCAACAAGACTAGTCCCAGAGCTAAGGGGATTGTCCTACGAAGAAAGGTTAAGGGAAATCGGCCTGACGACACTAGAGGACAGGAGGGTTAGGGAGACATGATAACGACATATAAAATACTGCGAGGAATAGATAAGGTGGACAGAGACAAGATGTTCCAGAGAGGGGACACAGAAACAAGGGGTCACAATTGGAAGTTAAAGACTCCTATGAGTCAAAGGGATGTTAGGAAGTATTTCTTCAGTCATAGAGTTGTCAGGAAGTGGAATAGCTTAGAAAGCGACATAGTGGAGGCAGGAACCATACATAGTTTTAAGACTAGGTTTGATAAAGCTCATGGAGCAGGGAGAGAGAGAGAGAGGACCTAGTAGCAATCAGTGAAGAGGCGGGGCCAGGAGCTATGACTCGACCCCTGCAACCACAAATAGGTGAGTACAAATAGGTGAGTACACATGTACACAGAAACATGTACATCACGTGTACAAACACCAACACACCTTCAGCAGGCAGTGACGGGTCACCACACACCTTCAGCAGCCAGTGACGGGTCACCACACACCTTCAGCAGACAGTGACGGGTCACCACACACCTTCAGCAGCGAGTGACGGGTCACCACACACCTTCAGCAGCGAGTGACGGGTTACCACACACCTTCAGCAGACAGTGACGGGTTACCACACACCTTCAGCAGACAGTGACGGGTCACCACACACCTTCAGCAGACAGTGACGGGTCACCACACACCTTCAGCAGACAGTGACGGGTCACCACACACCTTCAGCATCCAGTGACGGGTCACCACACACCTTCAGCAGACAGTGACGGGTCATCATCTGGAAAAGACTCATGTCAGGACTTAGTTCCTGGTGATTACATTATCATTGTTATTATCAAACGTTTCCACGTTACCAGTTAATGATCCAGGTCCCACTGAAAAGTCGTCAAATGTCTCCCATGTGAGGGTTATTTATGTATGTATGATTTTTAAAAGTATACATGTATTTATGAATATTTGAGCATATGTATACATATGAATATGTAGGTATATGCAAAAGTAGGTACACCACCAAGAACAAGATTCACACACACTACTTTCTTTGTCATGTGAACTCCTACATCAATAAAAAATATTTTAGCCTCTAAAATAGAAAGAAATAAACATTCAGTTTATATTAAGTTAGAGACAGACATGTGTGTGTGTGTGACCTTGACCAGACGTGACTCCATGAGACATGTGTGTGTGCCTTTACAGACGTACTCTGCAGGTGACAGACCCTGTGTGTGGTGACCTGCCAGACTGACTCTACGCTTCCTACAGTACTGGAGGTGAGTACCATGGTGACCCCAACACTTCTCCTACAGTACTGGAGGTGAGTACCATGGTGACCCCACACTTCTTCCTACAGTACTGGAGGTGAGTACCATGGTGACCCCAACACTTCTTCCTACAGTACTGGAGGTGAGTACCATGGTGACCCCAACACTTCTTCCTACAGTACTGGAGGTGAGTACCATGGTGACCCCACACTTCTTCCTACAGTACTGGAGGTGAGTACCATGGTGACCCCTACACTTCTTCCTACAGTACTGGAGGTGAGTACCATGGTGACCCCACACTTCTTCCTACAGTACTGGAGGTGAGTACCATGGTGACCCCGACACTTCTTCCTACAGTACTGGAGGTGAGTACCATGGTGACCCCGACACTTCTTCCTACAGTACTGGAGGTGAGTACCATGGTGACCCCGACACTTCTTCCTGCAGTACTGGAGGTGAGTACCATGGTGACCCCGACACTTCTTCCTACAGTACTGGAGGTGAGTACCATGGTGACCCCAACACTTCTTCCTACAGTACTGGAGGTGAGTACCATGGTGACCCCAACACTTCTTCCTACAGTACTGGAGGTGAGTACCATGGTGACCCAACACTTCTTCCTACAGTACTGGAGGTGAGTACCATGGTGACCCCAACACTTCTTCCTACAGTACTGGAGGTGAGTACCATGGTGACCCCACACTTCTTCCTACAGTACTGGAGGTGAGTACCATGGTGACCCCACACTTCTTCCTACAGTACTGGAGGTGAGTACCATGGTGACCCCGACACTTCTTCCTACAGTACTGGAGGTGAGTACCATGGTGACCCGACACTTCTTCCTACAGTACTGGAGGTGAGTACCATGGTGACCCTGACACTTCTTCCTACAGTACTGGAGGTGAGTACCATGGTGACCCCGACACTTCTTCCTACAGTACTGGAGGTGAGTACCATGGTGACCCCGACACTTCTTCCTACAGTACTGGAGGTGAGTACCATGGTGACCCCGACACTTCTTCCTACAGTACTGGAGGTGAGTACCATGGTGACCCCAACACTTCTTCCTACAGTACTGGAGGTGAGTACCATGGTGACCCCAACACTTCTTCCTACAGTACTGGAGGTGAGTACCATGGTGACCCACACTTCTTCCTCAGTACTGGAGGTGAGTACCATGGTGACCCCGACACTTCTTCCTACAGTACTGGAGGTGAGTACCATGGTGACCCGACACTTCTTCCTCAGTACTGGAGGTGAGTACCATGGTGACCCCAACACTTCTCCTACAGTACTGGAGGTGAGTACCATGGTGACCCGACACTTCTTCCTCAATACTGGAGGTGAGTACCATGGTGACCCCGACACTTCTTCCTACAGTACTGGAGGTGAGTAACCATGGTGACCCCGACACTTCTTCCTGCAGTACTGGAGGTGAGTACCATGGTGACCCACACTTCTTCCTACACTACTGGAGGTGAGTACCATGGTGACCCCAACACTTCTTCCTACAGTACTGGAGGTGAGTACCATGGTGACCCCACACTTCTTCCTGCAGTACTGGAGGTGAGTACCATGGTGACCCTCGACACTTCTTCCTTCAGTACTGGAGGTGAGTACCATGGTGACCCAACACTTCTTCATACAGTACTGAGGTGAGTACCATGGTGACCCCAACACTTCTTCCTACAGTACTGGAGGTGAGTACCATGGTGACCCCTGACATTCTTCCTACAATACTGGAGGTGAGTACCATGGTGACTCCGACACTTCTTCCTACAGTACTGGAGGTGAGTAACATGGTGACCCCGACACTTCTTCCTGCAGTACTGGAGGTGAGTACCATGGTGACCCCGACACTTCTTCCTACACTACTGGAGGTGAGTACCATGGTGACCCCAACACTTCTTCCTACAGTACTGGAGGTGAGTACCATGGTGACCCCGACACTTCTTCCTGCAGTACTGGAGGTGAGTACCATGGTGACCCCGACACTTCTTCCTTCAGTACTGGAGGTGAGTACCATGGTGACCCCAACACTTCTTCTACAGTACTGGAGGTGAGTACCATGGTGACCCCGACACTTCTTCCTTCAGTCTGGCCACAACTCTTCTGATTTATGTTATAAATAACTTTAATTATAAAGAAGTGAGTCTCAGACATCTCCTCCTGATCTTCAATGTTTATGTTGCTCACCATTTAATATATTTTGTCTGAATATTACAGATCTCTGGGAATATTATAAGATAATATTATAAGATATTATAGAATAATATAGGATAATATAGGATAATAAAAATAGCAATCCTAGGTAGTAGGTTGGTAGTCAGCAACCACCCAGGGAGGTACTACCGTCCTGCCAGGTGTAAAACGAAATCCTGTAATTGTTTTACATGATGGTAGGATTGCTGGTGTCTTTTTTTTTCTGTCTCATAAACATGCAAGATTTCAGGTATGTCTTGTTACGTCTACTTACACTTATGTCACACTACACATTCATGTACAAACATATATATACACACCCCTCTGGGTTTTCTTCTATTTTCTTACTAGTTCTTGTCCTTATTTCCTTTTATCTCCATGGGGAAGTGGAACAGAATTCTTCCTCCGTAAGCCATGCGTGTCGTAAGAGGCGACTAAAATGCCTGGAGCAAGGGGCTAGTAACCCCTTCTCCTGTATACATTACTAAAGTTGAAGAGAGAAACTTTTGTTTTTCTCTTTGGGCCACCCCACCTTGGTGGGAAATTGCCGATTTGTTGAAAGAAAGAATATATATATATATATATATATATATATATATATATATATATATATATATATATATATATATATATATATATATACGTAGGTGTAAGCTGAAGGGAATACCTGAGGCTGGGACTTGTGTATTTATGAGCATTGATGTTCAATCTGAAGGTAAATGATAACCAAGAGCTGACTGAGTGAGAACTGGCATAATATTATTATGTTTTTGTTCAACACAGCTGCCACTGACACAGCTGCCACTGACACAGCTGTCACTGACACAGCTGCCACTGACACAGCTGTCACTGACACAGCTGTCACTGACACAGCTGCCACTGACACAGCTGCCACTGACACAGCTGCCACTGACACAGCTGTCACTGACACAGCTCCCACTGACACAGCTGCCACTGACACAGCTGCCACTGACACAGCTGTCACTGACACAGCTGCCACTGACACAGCTCCCACTGACACAACTGCCACTGACACAGCTTTCCAGTGTAACTTTCATTTAAGGACTTGTGCAACACTTGTGCAATACTTGTGCAACACTTGTGCAATACTTGTGCAATACTTGTGCAATACTTGTGCAACACTTGTGCAATACTTGTGCAATACTTGTGCAACACTTGTGCAACACTTGTGCAACACTTGTGCAACACTTGTGCAACACTTGTGCAACACTTGTGCAACACTTGTGCAACACACACGAGTTTTCGCAGTGGAGATTCAAAGAAAAATTTACCAATCTATGTATTACTGAACACAATATCTCTTCTATTATTATGGAGGTCCTAGAATCCTCGCAGCCAAGAGTTCTTCAA
>WNWK01052705.1:0-12103 GCA_009830355.1 Cherax destructor
TTTTGTTTGTCTGTAATCAGGCAAATAATCACCAAGTACCAAGAAACACCACCTGCAATAGAAAACCGCCCACGAAATTACGTACCAACAACTACCCTCTCGTCTGAGGCTTGGTGGTGAACACTTCCTAACAAAACTGCCTGCTACTGCTTGCAAGAAAAAGGCTCAGAAGAGGTGTTATGTCTGTGCACATACAAAAAGACGCCCACAGCAACGCAAAGACACTCGTTTTATGTGTGGAATGTGAAACACCACTGTGTATGGAACCATGTTTCAGAGACTTCCACAGGCTGCAGAACTTCTAGAAACATGTGCAGTGACTCAATATGTTAGTTACCATTTTTGTCCTAGGCACATGTCGATTAGACACTGTGTATATATATGATTGAACAATAGTTATAAACATAATTATACATTGTTGTAAATATGTTTTGTAAACAAACTAGTGATAACAAACTTTGTGGCATTATTTTATAAGAAATAGCGAGTGAATATTTGAAAAACAGCACTTATATTGGTCTCACAGTCCATAAAAGTTATTTGAAAAAATAAAATTCCATAAGAAAACAACTTCAAAAAAAAAAAAAAAAGATTACCGGCCAACCGGAAGTCGCCGATGTTGCTGTCATCGGTTCATTTTGGGTCAACTTGAAGCCTCCATATCTCCGTAAGTATCGACCCCCAAAGGGTTAATCCCATCCATCACCAGGATTATGCTTATGCCTTGGTCCATTTTGTTCTTCCCCGGTTGAGAGCCTCTATGTAGAAGTGAACATTCCATCCTTGTCTGATTGTCGTGATGCACATTGCATTCTCTATTATGTTCACTCTCATGACCTCGGCAATCCTTAAATGTATAGGATTGTCACAGATGTTAGTAGATGCTAGTTATTTGTTCATCGCCCCTGTTTACTTCGTCCCTTTTCTCTTCGTCTGCATTCACTCTTGTCTTCCCTTCAGCTTCCGCCTTTATATGTTCATGTGGCTTCACCCTTTCCTCTACCCCCTTGGGAAGTTCCTGCTGTCCGTGTCTGTTCTATTCCTCTACCTTGCACGAAAGCCCAACTACCTACGGCGGCTTCTCGCTCTTTCTTTCTAGACCATTTCCGTTCTCATTCCCATGCCATCGCAGTATACACAGATGGTTCAAAGTCATCTGACGGCGTCGGATTCGCAGCAGTGTTTCCGGACAGCGTCGTACGAGGGCATCTATTACCCTCGGCTAGCATATTTACGGCTGAATTGTATGCCATTCTTGTGGCACTTATCCGTATTGCATCTATGCCTGTATCACTATTTGTGGTCGTTTCAGACTCCCTTAGTACTTTACAAGCTATCCGTAAAATTTATACACCTCACCCCCTAGTTCTTCGTATCCACCTTTGGTTACGCCGTATCTTTAGCAAGCATAAAGATATTGTTTTTTGTTGGGTCCCTGGTCATGTTGACGTACAGGGCAATGAACAGGCAGACACTGCTGCGCGGTCCGCAGTACATGACCTTCCAGTTTCATATAGAGGTGTTCCTTTCACGGACTATTTTGTGGTCATTGCTACCCACCTTCGCACCCGTTGGCAACAACGCTGGTCTGACCTGCTGAATAACAAACTTCATTCTATTAAACCGGTTATAGGTTTCTGGCCGCCTTCTAGTCACCAATGTCGAGGTTGGGAGACTACTCTCTCCCGTCTTCGCATCGGCCACACTCGTCTTACTCACGGGTATCTCATGGAGAGGCTCCCTGCCCCTCTCTGTGAGCATTGTCAGGTTCCAGTGTCTGTTCGACATATCCTGTTGGACTGCCCACTCTATCAACGAGCACGCAGAATTTACCTCCAACGACGTCTTCGCTCTGCGACCCTTTCTTTACCTTCCCTTCTTGCAGATGGACCCTCCTTTAATCCTGACTCTCTCATTGACTTTTTGACAAACTGACTTACTACACAAACTCTGAAGATTATACCTCTAGCACCTCCTTCAGTCCCTTCTACCTCGATCTCTTGCTACCCTCCACCCCTGCACTATCCACCGTCATCTTGCACTCCATACCCTACTAATCGTCCATCTCCCTCTTACAACCCACTCTCCCTGCATCCTACAATAACCTGCAGCGCTGTATAACCCCTGTGGTTTAGCGCTTCAATTTGATTATAATAATAATAATTCTACCTTGCGCAAAAGCCCAACTACCTACGGCGGCTTCTCGCTCTTTTTTTTCTAGACCACTTCCGTTCTCATTCCCATTCCATCGCAGTGTACACTGATGGTTCAAAGTCGTCTGACGGCGTCGGATTCGCAGCAATGTTTCCGGACAGCGTCGTGCGAGGGCATATATTACCCTCGGCTAGCATATTTACGGCTGAATTGTATGCCATTCTTGTGGCACTTATCCGTATTGCATCTATGCCTGTGTCACCATTTGTGGTCGTTTAAGACTACCTTAGTGCTTTACAGGCTATCCGTAAAATTGATACACCTCACCCCCTAGTTCTTCGTATCCAACTCTGGTTACGCCGTATCTCTAGCAAGCACAAAGTTATTTTTTTTTTTGTTGGGTCCCTGGTCATGTTAACGTACAGGGCAATGAACAGGCAGACACTGCTGCATGGTCAGCAGTACATGACCTTCCAGTTTCATATAGAGGTGTTCCTTTTACGGACTATTTTGCGGTCATTGCTACCCACCTTCGCACCCGTTGGCAACAACGCTGGTCTGACCTGCTAAATAACAAACTTCATTCTATTAAACCGAGTATTGGTTTCTGGCCTTCTTGTCACCATTGTCGAGGTTAGGAGACTACACTCTCCCATCTTCGCATCGGCCACACTCGTCTTACTCACGGGTATCTCATGGAGAGGTTCCCTGCCCCTCTGTGAGCATTGTCAGGTTCCAGTGTCTGTTCGACATATTCTGATGGCCTGCCCACTTTATCAACGAACACGCAGAATTTACCTCCAACGGCGTCTTCGCTCTGCGGCCCTTTCTTTACCTTCCCTTCTTGCTGATGGACCCTCCTTTAATCCTGACTCGTTGACTTTTTGACATTATTATTATAATCAAATAGAAGCGCTAAACCACAGGGGTTTGACGTTTTGACAGAAACTGACATACTACACAAACTCTGAAGATTATACCTCTAGCACCTCCCTCAGTCCCTTCTACCTCGATCTCTTGCTATCCTCTATCCCTGCACTATCCACTGTCCTGCTGCACTCCATACCCTACTAATCATCCATCTCCCTCTTACAATTCATTCTCCCTGCATCCTGTCCTGCCCTGCCGCGCTGTATAACCCTTGTGGTTTAGCGCTTCTTTTGATTATAATAATAATAGACCTATTCTCTAAACCTGATTGTCTCCCATTCCCAAGGTAGTGTATGCCCCTCTTCCTCTATAGGTTTAGTGCATCCCCTGATCATAATAATGAAAGCATTGAGTAGATAAGACATGCATATTAATGCCAAAGGTTAAAATTAAGGAAAAGTCAAAGCATTTAATGTTGACTAATACATTACTTTCATATTTATGTTGCAAGTAAAAATGTGTAAATTTCAGCATGCAGAATCAAGTGATTAATGAATTTTAAATAAATGTTTTTTTTTTTTAGTTCTGGTATTGTATAATGTTGCATAACATTTGTAAATTGAGCAGAAATGATCAGTCTTGTGCAGTGGCTGGAAAAAATGACTCGGGATAGTGAAATTTTGAGCTACCCTCAGAACAGGTGCAATTGTTACATTAGTCTTTTGTATTGGTTTAAATTTAAAATAATTGTCTTGTGTAACATATCCTGTCTGTGATGCAAAATGTAAATTAACAATGGCAAAGTTAGGTGTAACAACTATCTGGGTACAGGCAAGCCATGCCATTTTCAAGCTATATACCTCGAAGGTTTGCCTAATTGTATACCCATATATGCATGATTAATTGCTCATTTTTGTAGAGATGAATATCAATATGTACCAATTGTTTAATGTGTAGATTATATAATAGAGGTGGTTTAAATTTGTGGACTCTGCTTAGTGACTATCGTATTTAGAAGTCCAAGGAAGGTTTCTTGATGCTGGTAAGGGACTCTTGTTCCAAAGAATTTAACACTCTTAGATTTAATATGATTGCCCCCCATTTCCCAGGCACTTAGACCCCTGAATGTTTTTTTGGGAAACTTTAAACCCATAGGGTTAGGAATAGTAATTGGATCAAGAGCCCCTCAGCAGGATCAAGGAACCTACCTCCCTTGAGTGAATTAGTAAAGTGTGCTTATATTGACTAGTTTATTGGATGTGCCTTATCTACTGTTTATAATTTCTAAAGTTGGATATATTTTGTTATTGTTGGTTATCTATTAAAACAGTACAAGTTATAAATATGTTCCATTTCTTTTAGACATGATTGGGACTAGATATGGAAAAACCCCACATAAGGAAAATAAAAAATGTACTTTAAAAAAGGATTGTTTATAATGTATATCAAACATTACAGTCCCATTTCATATCAAAGTAGGCTGCAAGTGCAGTTTGCAGGCAGTACATTTTAATTAAGGAAAATAAAACAGACCACTCACTCATATTTTGTTTATTAGCACTGATGTTAATATATTATGAGTATGTGCTTGGTTGTTCTGGTGTCTGAGTCAGGGCCAAGATAGCAATATGGGGCAATATATTACTGATACTGCTGGATGTCTGACATGTAATCTATCCTCCTATGTCACTTGCTTATTACAAAAGTAGCTCAACACATTGATTGGCTTGGGCTGAGGTAAAACAAATTTAGCCCAACTCTCACACTAAAACAAGGCACAGAACTGCATAAAACTGTTATAGCAGACTGTAAACCACACATGCTCATGTCTCATCAAACAAGTCTACTTTATAAAAGGTTCTTAAATAGTCTCTTTCTTTTGAGAAGCAGACTGCAAGTCCTTAAATAAATGGAGGATAATGTTATTAAAGAGAAGAAAGGGGGGGGGTGTTCCATGTTTAATTACTTGGAAAGTTTACTATAACTCAGAATGAAACTAATACCCCACATACAATGGCATCATTCATTAGTAGAACTTCCTTAAATTATCCAGCTAAGGCACAGGCCCTGTCCAGTTATTCAGTAAAAGGCACCTTATTTTGAGTAGTCAAAAATTTCATGATTGGAACATTCATTTGACCTAAAGCTCGATTAAAAACAAAGGCATCAAGGGTGAGCAAAAATTATATAATTTGGGGAAACACCTGTTGAAATCAGCAGGTTAACACATACTACATACACTTGCATCATTATTAGTAACTAATTAAGTAACTTCGTGGGTTCATGGCACATTTGTCTGTCCTATTATTGGAACTCGTTTCATACAAAACTATTGGTAGTGTATAATACATGTAATGATTTAGAGCATAATAAAATTGCTAAGCAGCTTGGGAACATTTTGCCTTCAAATTCATTAATTCTGTGAGTAAATAACAATCAGATCTTCCAATGCATGTTGGATTATTTTCCATATTATATACATACTTGAGAGACCTTCCTCTTTACATATAACATACTCCATCTCAAGTTTTTATTTACATTTGGAAACTATTTACAAAGGTCTCTTCTTAGCCACAAGTATTTACACACAGTGTACCACTCCAATATTACAGTCCAGCAAAAGGGTGGTGAGAGATGAAGTGAACTAGAAACTGATTCATTTGTATAGAATATTGTAGCAACTAGAGAGCATGCTTGGTAATGTGGTGGTGGGTTTACAATACATGATAGTTAACATTACAAAACTAGCACTCGGCTTTGAAACTGTATTACATAACCTGAAGGCACTTTCATTGTAGTTTGATTTATACACTGAATAAATTTAAATAGCTACAGTTTATGGACTTTAAGAAGCTTTTAGTATTAGCAGGCACTAATGTGTTCATGATGGTACAAGACAGCCAAACCTACAAAATTTTAATTGGTGCATCCATTAATGCATAATTAAAAAGGTACAAACAGGGTGCTCCACTCAGGCAATATAAAAATTACTTATACCAATTACACTTTCCAGTTGCACACAATGCTACATAGCTTAAAGTATTTAGATATCAGATCATATAATAAACATTCACAAACACAACAAGTACCTTAATAATAATTCAAATCAATAAATAAAGTAAGCACTGGTCATTAACTTAAATCCATGCACACCTGTGTAAAGAAATTCACCATCCTTCATAATTAACCCAAGCTACCAGGTGGACTTCAGTTTTCTTAAATATTAGCTGCATTTTTAGGGTTACTCGTCAATCAATTAACCTGCCTTGGTATTTAATCAATAAAAATGGTAAAACTAAGAAAAGTACATATAGAAAGTGAAGGTTACAATATCTACAACAGTGGGCTAATGGCACATCACACATTCACACAGCTTCCATTGCATCTTTAGCACACTGAAGGTAGTTTTTTTTTTTTTGTCATCAGACGAGTCTTGAATTAATAATTTGAGAAATATTCTGAGCAATTATCTAGTGTAGAGCATTAATACGTACAGTACAATTTATGATCATAATTTACACTACGGTGTTGAGTAAATAACATAGGTGTAAGGGTAAAAATCTCACAGCACAAACCTTTAAAGGGCATTGACTTTTGGCATTGTTAAACAAAATTATTTCATGTTATTGACTTTATTCTTAAAGATATAACACATTAGCTTCCTCGATCTTGCATACCTGCACTTGAACCAGTATCTTGCTACTAATCAACCCAAATTTGAGGTTTGCTGCCCTCCCACTAAGGTATCTTCAGACAAGCTTACCTCAAATAGGGTTTAAGAATAAGGTGTTCATTTCATGAGTACTTCAATACTTCAAGGAGAATAGGAAAGCCTTAAATGGGGCGAGTGAAGTTGGCTGGGAAGAGTCCTTTCTCCATGGTGCCCTCTTTTATCCCAGTAAGCCACCCTTCTTCCTGTTATGGAAAAAAAAATTATATTTCATGAATACATATATTTGTTTACTACACTACATCTAAAAATATTAGTTAAGTAATTATCAGTGATTTCTAACATGCAAAAAAAACAACTAAATTTATTTGGTAACTTGCTTACTTTAAGGATGTATCTGGAAACAGTGGTTTAGCATTCAGTTTTGATAAGTTTCCATTATTATAACGAAAAAAGAAGCACTAAACCCATTAGGGTCATACAGCGCTGAAGGGCAGGGGTGTTGCTGGATAATAGAACAGCAATGGTGGAGAGGATAACAGAGGTAGAGTTAGAAAGGGCTGTGAGGAGTGCTAAAGGAAGTATTAAAGTGTGTAATAAATCGGTTGCAGTCATAGAGGGAGTGTGTTAAAGGTGGGGCTGTCAGCAAGGAGGGAAGATAAAGTAAGGGTGTTAAGAGTGGCGGTGACGTCTGAGGAAAATTCTGCATGCTTGTTGATAGCTAGGGCAGTCCAATAGATGGAAACATAATAGCTAATAAAGCTGCTGACCAAACTTGCTTAGAATTATACAATTGTGTGTAATTACAAATTACATACAGTGGAACCTCAGTTTTCTTATGCCCCAGCTTGCATAACAGAGGTTCCATTGTACAGTGTACCCCCAAGTTTCGGCCATAATTTGTTCCAGAAGGCTGTTCAAGTGCCATTACCAAACGAATTTGCTCCCTTAAGGAATAATGTAAAGTAGGTTAATCCATTTCAGACCCCAAAAATACTTACAAAAGCACTTACAATAATACACTTACATAATTGTTCGAGTTTTGAGGTGATCGAAACTCGGGGGTCCACTGTATTTGTAATTACTTTTTGAGTGTGGGAAGTGAGCACTGGCTCTTGGTTCAACTAAACTTTTGATCTACTGATGTGAAATAGCAATTTTTTTTTTTTTTTTTTTTTTAAGTTTGCAGTGTGAGAGAGTACCTATTTGTAGCTACAGGAACAGAACTAAGCTCATGATGTAATGGATTCAGTATTTAGTCAGAACAATTTCTAAAATTTTCAGGAGCTGTAGCATTTACTACCTACTCTTATAAACAATTCCCATGTTCTAACACCCCAAGAAGAAAAACTTTCTGCAGTTCTCCCTAAGCTTATGGTTAGGGCCTCATGTTCTGCCAACTGATAAGGTCAGGAAGCCTTCCTTGTCAAACCTGTCCGTATTAAAGTGGACCCCTGGTTTACATACTGCTCCAAACTCGAACAATTATGTAAGTGTATTTTTGTAAGTGCTTTTGTAAGTGTATATTTGGGGGTCTAAAAAGACTAATCTAATTTACATTATTCCTTATGGGAATAAATTCGTTTGGTAATGGCACTTGAACAGCATTCTGGAACGAATTATGGCCGTTAACCGGGGGTCCACTGTATATACATCTTTCTCCTGTCAGCCAAAGATGGCTTATCTATTACCTTCAGCCTTTGTAATTTTTCCATATTAAATTCCATCATCTTCCTGTAGTGACTTCAGTTTTTATTACTTATCTAGCACCAGATTTTTGTCAACTTCAAACTTTTTTTTTTTTAACATGTTGGCCATTTCCCACTGACACAGGGTAACCCAAAAGAGAAAAAACTTTTAGCATTTATACAGTTATGACAGTTTAGATGTCATCCCAAATCTCTCTTCCCATCTCCAGGACTAAGTCCGGCTAACCGGTTTTCACGAATCCCTTCACAAAATATTACCTGCTCACACTCCAACTCGTCAGGTACCAAAAACCTCTCGTCTCCATTCACTCCTATCTAACACGCTCTCGCACTTTTGCTGGAAGTCCCCTTGCACACAAAACCTTTACCCTCTCCCTCCAACCTTTCTTAGGGCGACCCCTACCCTGCCTTCCTTCCACTGCAGATTTATATACTCTCCAAGTCATTCTACATTATTGCATCCTCTAAATGACCAAACCACCTCAACTGCAAACATGTTCATACCTAATTCCTTCTACATATACAGAATAGAACACTGAACAAGAACTGATACTTATAGCACCCTACTAACAACATAGCATGATAACATTTTACCTTCAATTGTAAACAATATATTTTTCTTCCAAATAGTATATGATATCCACTACAACAGTTTGCCCTTTATGCCTCCTAAGTTATACAGTTCCAGACTGGCCTTTTGTGAGGAACCCTACTGAAACTCATTTAAAGCTTGGGCAAATGCAATTCAGCCATCTGTTTTGTTCTGGAATGATTTCTAAGACTTTCTTGTAGCTAAAAGATTTGAGACAGTACAGGAATTTCCTGATCAACAACTGAACTGTTCACCAACTTGCATTTCTTTGCTTTCCAGGTGTTTTTTCACTTTAAAAATACACACATTTAGTGATTACTTTTTAAGCCAATGTATGCAGAAATGATTAATAAAGCAACATCATAATCAAGTTTTATAAAATTTTCAGCAAAGTGTCAGATGCACTCCTTAGAATGAGTCCTTATACTTAATTATAACTACATACAATTTTTGTGATTTCATCAAATTAAAATTGTAACTACTCAGTCATCAGTCACCTGTTCCTCTGGATCTTCGTACTCCACTACCTGGATGGTGTCACCAACTTCAAAACTGATTTCATCTACATCTTCACGAGTGTACTTGTAGGTTGCACGCACCCGGTATAGCACCCCTTGCGGTAGTCCTTCTGTTGTCGCACCTGCCGATACAGATGGCTGTAGTCCTCCATCTTAAATAAAATTTAAAAGTAAGCCACAAAGATTAAAATACATTAATACAGAAACAAAGAAAGTTACTAGGCTCATTTATTTATTAAGTATGAATGACATTATGGTATTTATGAAGTAATTAACAATGCTCACATTGGTCAATTACAGGAACAAACATGGGAACATTGCAACCAAGGACATGTAATATGGCACTATAATTATTTCAAAGTAGCCTTTAGGGAAGGAGTGTAAAAAAGGATATTTATTCATGGCTAAAAGACAATATGAAGGAATCTGCATTCAGCCCCAAGGGAAAAACTGAAGGGTAGTTACTCTTCATGGCCATCATTAAAAGCTATTAAAGAGGGTCATTTGCATATTAGTTGGTTACAATAAATATATTCAATCCTATTAGTGGCATTTCAACAAAATGTAATCCTAAAGGTTAATGCAACACTTGTTTTGGTAAGGTGTACATACTTTTTTTTTTTTTTTTAACAATTTAGGCACACCCCATTACACAAAGTAATAATTAATTTTCAACACTGCTCCAAATAGCTATGGGAAATTACACAGTAGTACTATTGCAGAATGTTATATCTTTATTTAGAACTCATAAATTAATATAAATTCTAAAGCACATATACCATACTGCATATTGTATATACAGTATACTGCAATCTTATTTTCCAGTATTTCTCTCAATTACTCTACTGTCAGCTTCTATTATCCCTTTAAAACAGTTCCTATACAAATATAAATACTCTAGTATTATTTTTTTTCTTTACAAACTAACTACCATATATATCATGACTTCATCTTCATTTTAACTTTTACATATTTGCTTCAACATTTTTATCAAGTCATTCATCATTATTATTATTATCAAAAGAAGCGCTAAACCACAGGGGTCATACAGCGCCGCAGGGTAAAGTAGGATGCAGGAAGAATGGAGTGTAAGAGGGAGAGGGATGATTAGTAGGGTATGGAGTATAGCAGGGTAGTGGATAGTGCAAGGATAGAGTATAGCAAGAGATTGAGGTAGAAGGGACTGAGGGGGAGTGCTAGAGGCATAATCTTCAGAGTTTGTGTAGTAAGTCAGTTGCTATCAAAAAATCAACGAGAGAGTCAGGATTAAAGGAGGGCCCATTGGCAAGAAGGGAAGGTAAAGAAAGAGCCACAGAGCGAAGACGCCGTTGGAGGTAAATTCTGCGTGCTCGTTGATAGTGGGGGCAGTCTAACAGAATATGGCGAACAGAAGTCATTCATCAAACATTTGTAAATTCATATCTTTTAAGAACAGTAGCTAATTTCTATGCAGTGAAGATTACTGAAAATGTAAAAATTTTCACCTTTTTTTTTTTAAATATACATTCCATCTTCCTTTTACTTCCCATAGTAACACCAAGAAAAAATTGCCTTGTTTTCATTTTCAGGCAAATCATCCCACCTCTTGAAGAGAAGCAAATGCTAAAGTAACCATTTTTCATTCTCCACTTATTTTATTTACCATTTTCAATAGGATTTATCAACTTTACAAATGATGAATATTATTATTATAATCAAATAGAAGCGCTAAACCACAGGGGTTATACAGCGCTGCAGGTTATTGTAGGATGCAGGGAGAGGTGGAGGTTGTAAAGAGGGAGATGGACGATTAGTAGGGTATGGAGTGCTAGATGACGGTGGGTAGTGCAGGGGAGGAGGGTAGCAAGAGATCGAGGTAGAAGGGACTGAGGGAGGTGCTAGAGGTATAATCTTCAGAGTTTGTGTAGTAAGTCAGTTTCTGTCAAAAAGTCAACAAGAGAGTCAGGATTAAAGGAGGGTCCATCTGCAAGAAGGGAAGGTAAAGAAAGGGCCGCAGAGCGAAGACGTCGTTGAAGGTAAATTCTGCGTGCTCGTTGATAGAGTGGGCAGTCCAACAGGATATGTCGAACAGACACTGGAACCTGACAATGCTCACAGAGAGGGGCAGGGAGCCTCCATGAGATACCCGTGAGTAAGACGAGTGTGGCCGATGCGAAGACGGGAGAGGTAGTCTCCCAACCTCGACATTGGTGACAAGAAGAAGGCCAGAAACCTATAACCGGTTTAATAGAATGAAGTTTGTTATTCAGCAGGTCAGACCAGCGTTGTGCCAACGGGTGCGAAGGTGGGTAGCAATGACCGCAAAATAGTCCGTGAAAAGAACACCTCTATATGAAACTGGAAGGTCATG
The DNA here is from genome assembly GCA_009830355.1 of Cherax destructor. Taxonomy (NCBI): domain Eukaryota; kingdom Metazoa; phylum Arthropoda; class Malacostraca; order Decapoda; family Parastacidae; genus Cherax; species Cherax destructor. The sequence continues at coordinate 11,864 of WNWK01052705.1, forward strand.
TACTGCTGACCGCGCAGCAGTGTCTGCCTGTTCATTGCCCTGTACGTCAACATGACCAGGGACCCAACAAAAACAATATCTTTATGCTTGCTAAAGATACGGCGTAACCAAAGGTGGATACGAAGAACTAGGGGGTGAGGTGTATCGATTTTACGGATAGCCTGTAAAGCACTAAGGAGTCTGAAACGACCACAAATGGTGACTCAGGCATAGATGCAATACGGATAAGTGCCACAAGAA
>WNWK01052706.1:0-12103 GCA_009830355.1 Cherax destructor
CAGGGGGGAGCGCTAAACCCGTGGTAGGAATCACACAGCGTTTGGGAAACAAAGGCAATTAGGCCTGATTCGGGGAATCACGACCCCTTCTTGACTCCTAGTAAAGGGGACGCTCAGATGAGCCCCGTAAGCCAATTTTTTTGTACGTGCATAATGAAAGTGTTGGTGATGTTATCAGCCATTGTTTATAAGGTTGTTGGTTGGGTTTAAAGGGTAAATGGGGTTTAAAGCCACTCGATTATATTTGTGTTTTAAGGCTAAACGCAAGTTTTTTCACTGCATGACCAAATCTTTATTCCCAAAAATAAGGATAGAAATCAGTGGGCTGTTACTTAACATAAATCTCATTGAATATTACATTAGATCCATATATTTCGGAAGTTATGTTACCGAACATCATGCATTAGTTATATTTTGTTTTCTCGAATTATTAAAGTGGTTGCAGGTAAGCAAATCAGAGCAGTGTCAAGACTCGGATGTCTGATAATATCACTAGATAGTAGCACCATTACCTATCTGTTTCAACAATTATGGTTTTAAGAGCAGATTTATGCTCTTGGTGTCCCCTTCTCAATGTACAGTTCTTCACATATTTTTTTTAAAGTTTCCAGGGGTTTTATAGCACATGCTTCCTCTTTTGGATCTCGTTCCAACAGTTTCAATCATTATCTAAAACAATTTCTTGCAACACCCTGGAATTATTTTTTTTTTTAGTTAACAGTTGTAGCCTCGTGTTTTTCCCTATTAATATATTTTTTTGAAGTTGAATGTGGTTATCACGCATCCTATTTTATTTTTAGCAATCAACGATGGCATTTTCAATCTTTGTAATTAATATTTTGTAGACCTGCAAGGCATTTTTGTAGCATGTCTCTGAACTTTATTTATTTTTCATGTGAGGACACTTTACTACGGCTGCGTATACCAGTACTGGTCTAATTTGTGTCATGGTATCTTCAGCACTTCACCATACATATATCTGAAGGCTATTTTGAGGTTGAGGTCCGACGACCATGATAATGAAAGACAAATATTTGACTTATAGTGGGAGTAATTCTTAATGAAGTCAGATACGTGGTACTGATATGGAAACATAACTCTGGACACATTATAAATAAAAGGAGTTACATAAATGTGGCAATAATCTGACATATACACTGAGAGGTGTATTTATCTTAGTGTATATATGCCGAGAGTTTAATCGCTGTTTTAGGTATTAAATTTCTTGTCTGGTGGTTGAGAAGTTACATGCAGCCTTAATGACCTAGTGTTGTTGATTGCCTTTAAGATAAGATTTTGTTCGGATTTTTAACCCCGGAGGTTAGCCCAGGATAACCCAAGAAAGTCAGTGCGCGTCATCGAGGGATTGTCTGTCATATTTCAACTGGGGTTCTCAAATCTTGTCCCCAGGATGCGACCCATACCAGTCGACTAACACCCAGGTAACTACTTGCTTGCTAGGTGAACGAGACAGCAGGTGTAAGGAAACACGCCCAATGTTTCCACCCTTCCCGGAATCGAACCACGGACCTCAGCGAGTGAAGCGAGAGCGTTGCCTACCAGGCCACGGGCCACCCCATTAATCAACCAACCTTTAATAAAGAATAGTTAAAATGCGCATAACTAAGCTTCCAACACCCTACATATTAGAAATAGATTTGTCTCCGCTCTTCATTGACGCTGAGCGGCAGCGTTAGGGCTGCTACCCTATATAGTAAGTGGTACATGAAATATCTCCTGACAATTCCAGTCATTTAACAATTTATCGGAAACAATTCCTTCAAGGAGGAGATGGGGTTGTGGCTTGGCACTTTTGAGGCACGTGATCCAAGGAAGATGATGAACCCCCTCTACTTACATCAAGCCTGAGAAACCCGTTCTTCCTCCTTAGGCGTTATGACACCCCCTCCCTACGGATTTAAGGCTTCCCTTCAATATAAGAATGGTGAAAATTGTCAATGTCACTCAGAAACTTAGCTTTAGTATGTTATTGTGACAGACACACCGCTAGCCATCAGCACCACTAACCAATTAGCAGCACCATTAACCAATCACAGCACCATTAATCATCAGCACCCTAATCAATCAACAATACTAACCATCACTACTAACCATGAGTACCACTAACAATCAGCACCACTAACCATGAGTACCACTAACCATCAGCACCACTAACCATGAGTACCACTAACATCACCACCATAACCTTCAGCATCACTAAGCAATCAACAGTACTAACCATCAACGTCACTAACCATCAACGCTACTAACACTACGCTATCAGAGCCAACGAAGTGCTGTTTGACTTACATCGGGTTTAGCACTACTATTACTATTACTACTACTCTACTACTACTACTACTACTACTACTACTCAATAATAATAATAATAATAATAATAATAATAATAATAATAATAAAAATGATGATAATAATACAAAAGTCTTTAAGTGGATAAGCTACAAACTATTTTTGTTTGATCGAAGAGTTACATATGGAAGTTTCTTTGTTCACTTACATAATTAATGTATAGTCTTGTGGGATGAGTTCAACCCATCCAGCAGGAACCTGGGGCAGGAGTATGTAGTCATCCATTGTAAACTATACAAGAGGAAAAACAGGCAGAAATTTGAATATGGGTGCAGATCAAAGCAAAAATCAAGTTATAGCTGATAATACGTCAAAGAGCTGTCTTGTCCCAGTGGTTAATGGGGTTTGAACATCACTAACCCAGGGTTTGGGTGCACGTAACCTGTTCACCATCAGTCAAAAATACTTTAATCACTAACATAGGAATTAAAGTAAACTCTTAAAATATACAGTGAGAGACATACACCTCGCTGTGTATATATTATGCGTCTTGTCCCAATAAAAAACATTCTTCTGCAACGTACGTCTATTCTTTAATCTGTCTGCAGCAGGCTATCAAATTTATTATTCAATTTATTTTAATTTTCTAAAGTCAAATCCCAAAAGATTCATGATGAAGCAAAAGTAACTTTGTTTCAAACGAAAACAAATCCTCATTAGTTTTATAAAACGTTGCGGGCTTGGTCTCAGACCGAGCCGCAAGTGTTGACCCCCAAAAACCCTCTCGGTAAACCCCAGGTAATTTTGAATATATTTCTTTTAAGGAACTTCCCCTATCTCTGGTATCAATTAAAATTTTCCCAAGCAACAATTAAATTTTAGCTAAAAGCAAATAAAAAGAATCGGGAATATTTATCACTCATAAATTATAAATTGGATAAACGTAAATTTAAATTTTGGAAAACTGATGGGTTCCATAGTTAATGTAGCTTATGATGGTTCTAGGACTATTTACATCAAAATAAATAATGGAGAAACTAAATTTCAGTAATACTTTCAGCAGTGTTGTTAGCAAGGGGACACACAATTCTTCATATACGTCTCCCAAAAAGGGCTAAAGGGGGAAACATCGGTCAGCTTGCTTCCCTTTGGGTGGCGTTTTCAAAAATTTTGGGTCTGTAATTATCCCAAAATTTAAACACCGCCAGTTCTCGTTCTGAAGACCCCATTCGAGCCTGAATGTCAAGGGGGCGGTACGTTTTCAGGTAATGATGGACGCACAAGAACTGTCAGTTACAGGGGGGGTTCTGAAACTGGTTTCGTTGCCGAAGCTGATTTCTTGCCTGTTGCTCCCAAAGGCTACTGCTTTATCAGGGGTGCTCAGCGGGGCCTCTTGTATTACCTTAGGGACCAAAAGGGGAACAAGGTCAAAAATTCTTCTTCCCTGATGGAATTACTCTTTCGGTTATCAAGCCCCAAAACTCTCGGTCTGGCGCCGATTCTCGATGTTAAAGGGGCGTTATACTTAATGATGATGGGGCCCCAAAATCATCAATTACAGGCGGGTTCTGGGAAACCCGGGTTTTATACTGGGGGACTTCCTGCCCGTTGCTCCCGGGGTTCACTTGGATCAGCGCTGCTTCAGACCAGCCGTTTTTTATTCAGTCGATGGAACACAAGGGGAAGCTAAAGTTAAAATTCTTCTTCACCTGATGGGGTTTCTCCCTTTAACTATGGCCAAACCCCGCTCTGGGAAGCTATTCTGGCTGAATGTTAAAGGCAAGTATAGCTTCAGGCTGATGATGGACCCGAAACCATCAATTATAAGCAGGTTCTAAAAAATGGTTCATCGCCGAAGGTGATTTGCCTGTTGCCCCAAAAGGGTTAGTTGGATCTGCAGCTTCTCCAGAGGCAGCTGTTTTGTACTCCGCTGGGGAAAAACCTGGCGAAGCTAATTTGGAAGCTCTTTTCACCTGATGGAATTCTCCGGGTTTTAAAACACCGGCACTTCTATGAAGATGCTGATTCTGGGGGAAATTAAGGAAATACAGCTTCGGCTGATGATGGACAAACACGAACAAAAATATCGAGCGGGTTCTGATACTGGTTTTGTTGCCCAAAGGGGATCTTTCCTGTTGCTCCAAAACTTTTACTGGATCACGCTTTTCCTGGGGCACTGTTTTTATTATTGGGGCCAGGTGACTAAAGGTCAAAATTTTTCTTCCCCGATGGAGTTACTTTCAATATGAAACCAACTCGCTCTAAGGGCGCCGATTCTAACTTTAATGTTAAGGGACGTTTTAAACTTCCAAACGATGATGGACGAACAAGAACCATCAACTGGGCGGTTCTGGAACCGGTTTCATGCTGGGGTGACTTCCCGCCTGTTGCTCCCCAGGTTCAGATGGATCAGCAGCTACTCAGACGCAGCCGTTCAATATTCAGCTGCTGAGATACGAGGAAAAGCTCGAGCGAAGGTCTAGTTTCTAGCGATGGAAGTTACTCTTTCAAATTTTGAAACCCAAGCAGCTCTCGGTCTGAAGACGCCGACTCTAACTTGAATGTTAAGGGACGTTATAGCTTCCAAGCTGATGATGGACGCACAGAACCATTAACTACAGAGCGGGTTCTGAAACTGGCTTCGTTGCCGAAGGTGATTTCCTGCTTCTGTGCTCCCGAGGCTTTTAAGTTGGATCGCAGCTACTCCAGACGCAGCCGTTTATATTCAATTGATGGAACACAAGATTTAAGCTAAAGTTAAGAAGTTCTTCTTCGCTGATGGAATTCTCCTTCAACTATGAACAAAGCTCTCGAAGATGCTGATTCTAGCCTAACGTCAAGGAAAAAATGCTTCAGTGATGATGGAGAACAAAAACCATCAACTACAGGCGGGTTCTGAAACTGGCTTCGTCGCCGAAGGTGATTTCCTGCCTGTTGCTCCCGAGGCTTCAGTTGGATCACAGCTGCTCCGACGCCGTTTTATATTCAATCGATGGAACCAGGTGAAGCTAAAGTGAGAAGTTCTTCTTCACCTGATGGAAGTTACTCTTTCGGTTATGAGCCCGAGCAGCTCTCGGGCTGGGAAATTGCTGATTCTAGACTAAATGTCAGGAAGTATAGCTTCGGCTGATGATGGACGCACAAGAACCATTAATTCAGAGCGGGTTCTGGAACCGGTTTCATCGCTGAAGGTGATTTGCCTGTTGCCCCGAAGCTTCAGTTGGATCGGGCTGCTCTGATCGCCGTTTTATATTCAATCGTGGGAAAACAAGGTGAAGCGAAGGTCAGGTTCTTCTTCACCTGATGGAAGTTCTCCTTCAACTATGAAGCACCGAGCAGCCCCGGTCTGAAGACGCCGATTCTAACTTGAATGTTAAGGGACGTTATAGCTTCCAAGCTTTATGGACGCACAGAACCATCAACTACAGAGCGGGTTCTGGAACCGGTTTCATCGCTGAGGGTGACTTCCCTGCCTGTTGCTCCCGGGCTTCAGTTGGACCCGGTTTTGCTGGGGCCCAGCCGTTAAATATTCAGCTGCTGAGATACGGGGAAAAGCCCCGGAGCAAAGGGGTCTGGTTTCTGGCGATGGGGGTTTCTCTTTCTTATGAAACACCGAGCAGCCCCGGTCTGAAACCCGATTTACTTGAATGTTAAGGGACTTATAGTTTCCCAAGCTGATGATGGCCCAACAAAAACCCAATTAAATACAGGGCGGGTTCCGAAACTGGCTTCGTTGCCAAAGGTGTTTTCCCCCTGCCTGTTCCCCCCGGGTTTTAGTTGGATCCAGCTGTTTAGCCGAAACCTTTTATATTAATCGAGGGAAACCAAGGTGAAGCAAAAGTTAAGTTCTTCTTCACCTGATGGAAGTTACTCCTTCAACTATGAAGCCCCAAAGGGCTCTGCTCTGGGAAGCTGATTCAAAAGGCTGAATTTTAAAAGGCAAGTATAGCTTCAGGCTGATGATGGACCACGAGAACCATAAATTATGGGCAGGTTCTAAAACCCTTCATCGCCAAAAGGTAAATTTGCCTGTTCCCCAGAGGCTTAAATTGGACCCACAGCTTCTTCAGAAGCAGCTTTTTTATGCCACCGGCTGAAACCCTGGGGGCCCAAGGTGAAAAACCCCTCTTCACCTGAGGGAAGTTCCCCTTTCCCTTTTATAGGACCGAGCAGCTCTCGCTAGGGGGGCCCTTAATTCCCCAAACCCCAAACGTCGGGGCATTTAGCTTCCGTGGCGATGATGGACGTACAAAAAATTAATTTTGAGCGGGATCAAAGGTGGTTTCATTGCAGGGGGTGACCTCTGTGGTTGTTCCCCTAAAACATGTGCTGGATCTACCCCCTTGTCAGGGCAGATGTTTTGCTATTTAAAAAAGCTGGAACCCCAGAGCTGGAGCAAAATGAAACGGGTTTTCCCCCTTTGATGGAAATTTCTTCCATGATTTTGGGGAAACCCCCTAACAATTTTTCCCCCAAAAATTTCGAACCTACCCTGAATACTTAACAATTTGCTTCGTAATGGATATTAAAAAAACTACAAGGCTGGTGTCTTTAAAAGACTTTCTAAAGGGGGTAAAGATAAATGTCTCAGTTATTAAACTGGTTCCCTAAATATAAAATTTTACCCTTTTTGTCACTGGATAACCCCAATTCAAACGATGTTTCCCTTCCTCTAAAAAACTTATTTTCTGGTTTAACTTTTCAAGTCAAATTCTTTGAAAAAAGGTTTCATTCAATTTATTTAGAAACTACATAGTGGCCCCAAAAGCGAATCCCTTTTTAAGGGGAATAAATGTAAAAATTGGCATTATAAATATGTCTGACATAAAAATTAAATAAAAAGCAAAACGATTTTTAATTGACCCACAATGACGGGGAAAGGGTTCAGTGTAATGAACACTTGTGGTGAGCACGACCATAAGACAAACAGGGATGTTTTTTATATTTCGACCTGCAGGGGATCATCTTCAGCAGATGAAACTGCATTTACTGATAACCCCCAAAAGAGCTCTTGAAGAAGACTTCATTGAAAATCGAAAAAAACTGCTCCCCCAAATTTCGTTTTTCTGTCTTCTTGGGTTTACTAAAATCATACATACAAATGCAAAAAAGATACAAAACATACAAAAGAATGGATGAACACTGCAGTAGGCCTATTGGAAATTGGACACATGTGAAACACCTGGGTATCTTCACTGTAGACGTTTTCGCCATCCATTGGCTTTATAAAACCAAATTCAAGGACAAATTGGAAGAAAATGAATAAAAAAAGATGAGGTAATCCCCTCGGCCTTGTAGTCTAAAAGGTCTGCAGCACAGGCAAGAAGGCGGGCCCTTATATACTGGCGTCAGATGGAAAGGGACGGGTAGCAAAACGAAAAAACAATGTCACGGGTGGGGCAGGTTTCCCCCCCAGGGGAAATAGGTCATCCGAGGACGGATCAGTAGTAGTGAAAAAGACTGTGGAGATGTCCTTTGAACCAAAAATTCCTCAATTTCTTCACTACACAAACTTGGCAAAACCTCTGCAACACTAACCTCTTCCTGCAAATGTTGCTTCTCTTGAGTAAAGTTTACTGGATGAAGGAAAATTGCCAAATTTTCCTTCTAAATATGATTTATCAAATGGGGATTTTTGTGTGAAGGCTGACAATTTTTTCCCTGGCGGTGATCATATTTTTTCCCAGTTCCTCTTTGGAAGTGTTCAGTTCATTTTTGTATCCGGGGGGGTTTCTTTCCAACCCCCGGGACGGGAGGTACAGGTGGCCCCATCGTTAAGAACCAGTGCTAAAATTATTGTACAGGGGGGGACAAATATGTCTTGATAATGGTCGGAAAAGACCGAAACGTAGCTTGGAAATTTCCTTTCTTGGGGAAATTTAAAAATTAAGGGATTTCTGACACCCCAAAAGATATACATTTTGGGACTACAATGTAACACAAATGCTTATCCCTTTAGGTACAAGTATACCAACTCTTCCAGTTGGTCAAACAAAACAGGTTTTCTTTTGGGGTTAAATGGGATCAAATTTGAAGTCATTAAGTTTGCATTCCCCCAACCAAAATCAAGATTATTATTATTTCCCTTTTATTTTTAATCAAAAAACAAACCCGTCAAAGGGAAAACTTTCCTTTAAGATAAAATTTAAAGTCAAATCTCCCAAAGTATATACACTGGGAAAATACAGCTCTTGGTGTATCATCATTAATGGGGGTATAGACCTCTTGGTGTATACGCCATTAACCCCCAAAAAAAATTTTGGTTAATAGCGTTTAAAACCTATCGACTAGAGGGTCATTAAGGCTGCTTAAACTATTCCCCCCCGTCAACAACATAATCAATAAATTGGGGATTAATAAAAACTCAATTTATATAACTGAAAAAAAACACCTCTCGGGGAAATTTTGTTATTACCATTTGTCCTAGGCACATGTCCCATTAGACACTAGGCCTGTTTTTGTATGTATTTTGTATGTGTGTGTGTGTGTGTGTGTGTGGGTTTTGTGTGTGTGTGTGTGTGTTTGTGTGTGTGTGTTTTAACGGGAAAAACTTCGAAATGTTTCCCCGCCGGGGTGAACCCCGGGCCCTCCCCTGCCCTGACCCAGCTGTTGTTGCGGGGGCGATACCAAACTCCTGGTCCCCCTTTTTACTGACCGCCACTGGGTCCTCCCTGCGCCATGGCTTTATCCCAAACCCCTTCTTAAAGCTATGTATGGAACCTGCCTCCACCATCGTTTCCCAAACTATTCCACTTCCCGACCCTCTGTGACTGAAGAAATACTTCCTAACATCCCCGTGATTCATCTGGTCTTCAACTTCCAACTGTGTCCCAAACTCTGGAACTTCTGTGCTGTCTACCTTGTCAATTCCTCTCAGTATTTTATATGTCGTTATCATGTCCCCCATCTCTCCTGTTCTCAGTGTCCCCTCGGGTCAAATTTCCCTTTAAACCCCTCCTCGTAGGACCTACCCCTTAGCTCCGGGGCTAGTCTTGTTGCAAACCTTTTTTTCTCTAGTTTCTTAACGTGCTTGGCTAGGTGTGGGTTCCCTACTGGTGGGTGCATATTCTAATATAGGCCTAACTCACATTTCAGGGTCTTAAAAAAAATTCCTTATTGAGATGTGGAAAACTAATCTTGGGGTTGCTAGACCCCTTTTCCCGCAGCAGTTATTTGGTTGGGTGTGCGCCTCAGGGGATGTGCCCCCGTTATACTCACCCCAAGATCCCTTTTTTTTGAAATGAGGGTTTGAACCTCTGGGCCCCCCAGGCCTTTTACTTCGTCTGCGGTTTTTTTTCCCCCTTTCCCCCAAACTTCAAAACTTTACTTTGGGGGGGTTGAACTCCGGGGCCAGTTGCTGGACCAGGCCTGCAACCTGTCCAGATCCCTTTGTGGGTTTTAACTGGTCTTCGTCCGATTGAATTCCCCTCATCAACTTCACATCATCCAAAAAAGGGGCACTTCTGATCCCATTCCCTTCCCTCATGTCGTTCCAAAAAAACTTTTGAAAATACCGGTCCTAGGACGGCCCTGTGGAACCCCCCTCGTCACAGGCGCCCAATCGACACCTCGCCCGGAACCCGGGCGTTGTTTTTCCCCAACATATATTCCCTTTATCCCTTGCAGGGGCCTTCCCTGTTATCCCTGCCTGGTCCTCCAGCTTTTGCACCTAATCTCTTGTGTGGAACTGTAAACCAAACCTTCTTACAGTCCCAAAAAAACACCAATCCTTTCCCCCTCTCTTGTCTTACTGCTGTCACCCTGTCCCTTCTCAGTGGGGTTTGGGGCCAGGATTTCCTGTGCCTAAAAAACCGTGCTGTTTATCGTTGAAAACTCATTTTCCCTTTCCCATTTTCCCCCACTCTTCTGATAATCTTCTCCATGAAATTTGCATACTATACATTCCCCGTGACACTGGTTTGTGGTTTTGCTTCGTGTCTATCTCTTTTTTCAAACTGGGACTACGTCTGCTGTCTTCTTTTCCTCAGGTAGTCGCCCCGTTTCATTTGATGTGTTGAAGATTGTTGTTAAAGGGGGATACATAGCGCCTCCCTTTTCCCTCTCCAGGACCCCTGGAGAGATGTTATCCATCCCCATCGCCTATGAGGGACTAGCTCGCTGCGGGCCCCTTCCCCCTTCCTCAGTTGCATGTATTGTGTCCCGCACTTGATGGTGTCCCCACCCTCCCCTCTTTCTGGAGTCTCTTTTGTCTCCTCTGTGAACACTTCTTTAAATCTCATGTTGAACTCCCTTTCGTACTTCTTTTCTCGTTTCGGGGTCTCCTCTCCTTCCTTCCTCAGCCTGATTACCTGGTCCCCGACTGTTTTTCCCCCTCCTGATGTGGCTTCCAACATCTTCAGGTCAATTTGGTTTTTTCACTGTTGTCATTTTTGTATTGTCTTTGGGCCCCCCCTTCTTACCTGTGCATATTTCTGGCTCTACGACTGCTCTCCCCCCATTCTACTCCCCCTTCCCTAACTTCTTCCATTCCCCTAATACACTTTTTTTCCCCTATCTACACCTTTGGGTAACAAGGGGCTCACCCTGGCTTTCTCGTTATTTCTTTTACCCATTAAAAACCCTTTTCCCTAAATTTCCCTTTTTTATATTGTTGTCACATATACCATCATCTCTTTTCGCTTCCATCCCAGTTCTCTGTCCCCAAAACCCCGGCAAAATTCTTAAATGCCTTTTAGCCCCCTGTCTTGTATTTTGGTTTCCCATTCGTCCCCCTTCTGTTTCCCCTCTCCCTTGTAACTCTATGTATTCGAAGCTCAGAACCACGTGGTCACTGGCCCCCGAGGGGCTTTCATATTGGGTTCCCCAATATCTGCATTACTCCCAAAAAGAATACTAGGTCCAGTCTTGCTAGTATCCCTCTCTCTCTTTGGTTTGTGTCCCCTTATTTTTGGGAAAAATAAGTTTACCAAATACAACCTCCATCATCCAAAAACGTTCCAGTTTTTGGGATTTGGGTCCAGGTTTCCCAGTCATTTTCCCTTTTGATAGGGGGGGCACCCAAAAAGAACTTTTTCCCCCTCCCATGGGCCCTTTTGGGGTTTTCAGCCAGTGTGTCAGCCTTCGCTCTATTATTCTCATCATCTCTTGCCTTGGGGCCCCCTGCTGTTCTTTGGGGGGTTTACATCACTGCAATTTCCACCCTAGGACCTCCCCGACTGTTTTTCGTGTTAAATAGTCTTTGCCCCCTCTGTCCCCTCCCCCAGCTCCCCTCAAAATCCCATTGTTTTTTGATGAGCATTCCCCCCACCCCGTCTGTTCCCTCTGTCTTTCCTCAGGATCTGATATCCCATTGGAAAACTGTTATCTTTATCATTCCTGTGAGCTTGGCTTCTGTCAAACTATGATGTCCTTTATCCTCTTTGGCCCCTTTCCCTTCCACTCCCCCTTATTTTATTCCCTCCTTTTTTGGGGTACCATACCTTCAATTTAAATTATGAAGGGCTTGAATATGGGCCCCTGGGGCCCACCTTGTCTTTTTTTTTCGTTCTTGGGGCATTTTTCCCCTTTTTACGTGGAACAAAAAACCTTTTATGACTGAATTAATTGCTTTATCATGATTAAAAACCTATCGGCACCATCAAACATACTTTAATTCCATAAACTAGGATTAAAATAAATTCTCATTACATAAAAGATTAAAACACCTTTGTTGGTTTTTATACCAAAAAAGATAGCTCAATAAAGCCCAAAAATGACCAGAGGTTCTTATTTCAACACCCTTCCTTTAGATCCTGGGGACAGTATCCCGATCTCTTCAAAAGGGGGAAACTTG
>WNWK01052707.1:0-12103 GCA_009830355.1 Cherax destructor
AGTGAACTTGACAGATGTGTGCGGTACAGTGTGCGCAAATCGTAAGCATATGCCTAGGTTCAATGCAGGCACTCGTAAAGGTGAGATGCAGGCATTTGCTGCCAATGACATCATGGCATTTCGGTGGCATGACAAACGAGATGTCACACTGTTGTCATCAATTCACCCTAACGAAATGACAGACACTGGCAGGCTGAATAGAGAGACCAATGAACCCATTCTAAAACCTGCAGCTGTGATGGACTACACCCTCAATATGCACTTAGTGGACAAATGTGACATGCAAATTGGGTTTGCTGATTGTGTTCGCAAGAGTTACAAGTGGTACATAAAACTCTTTTTTCACATTATGGACATTACCATGCTCAATGCTTATAATATTTATAAGTTGAAGACCACAAACAAACCACCATATGGCAAATTTTGTTTGTTCAAGTACCAAGGAACAACACCTGCAATAGAAACCCGCCCAACACCAAGTTATCAACACCTACCCTCTCGTCTGAGGCCTGGTGAACACTTCCTAACAAAACTGCCTGCTACTGCTTGCAAGAAAAAGGCTCAGAAGAGGTGTTTTGTCTGTGCACATACAAAAAAACGCCCACAACAACGCAGAGACACTCGTTTTATGTGTGTATATTGTAAAACACCACTGTGCATGGAACCATGTTTCAGAGACTTCCACAGGCTGCAGAACTTCTAGAAACATGTCCAGTGACTATATATCTGTATATATATGATTGAACAATAGAAATAAACATTATTTGTTATTGGAAATATTTGTAAATACAGTGGTACCTCGAGTTACGATGGTCCCCAAAAATCGCCCTTTTATGTAAGTTTATTTTTTTAAATGCTTTTGTAAGTATATTTTTGGGGGTGTAAAAGGACTAGTCTATTTTACATTATTCCTTATGGGGATAAATTCGTTTGGTAATGGCACTTCGATTTGACAATGGCCACTTCTCGAACTTTGAAGCCAAGCAACTTACTCTAGAAAATTTCACGAGGTACCAAAACATCTGCTAAAAATTACTGTGTAAACCAAAATAGTGATAACAAACTTTATATCAATATTATGTAATAATTAGCAAGTGAATATTTGAAAAACAGCACTAATGCCATGGCATGTCAGTGGCTCTCCTTGCACTCAATTTACATTGTAATTACCAATACCTATGTAATCTGCAATCTGCAAAGAAATAAAATAAAATTTACTTTACTTTACTTATATTGGTCTCACAGGCCATAAAAGTTATTTGAAAAAAAAAAATTAAAATCGATAAGAAAACAACTTCAAGAAAGAAAATAGAAGATTACAAGCCAACCGGAAGTCACCGATGTTGCCGTCAACGGTTCAATTTTCTTCAACTTCAATCCTCTATATCTCGGTAAGTATTGATCACAAAAATGTATTTTTTAGCATATTAGATTTAGAAAAAAAAAAAACTATCATTTTTTTGAAATTCGTGGACCCTGAGAACGAGTTTCGGAGAGGGTCCTTGGACCCCCAAAGGGTTAAACAAAAAACAAGGTCACAGTTTTTTCCCATTGTGCATTGCTTGCTGCAGGACATTTTTATATGGTGCACACTTACTGCATAGACCCATTCTCTCGTATCTAGGCCCAAATTTACTGCTTACAACCTATCTGAGTGAGCTGAGCTCATGGCATATTAATACAGGACAGACACCGGCTTCAAAGCCGTAGAACAACGGGACCCATGCCGAAAGGGTTAAAAGGCACTAATGAAATTATAAACAATTTGTGTATTACCTGAACATTAGCTGTGTGTAGATGAGTCAGTGCAGCTAAGTAAGTTAAATGGTGGTCATGTGCAGTAGTGAGGGCTTCCACTAGTAAGGGTACAGCAACAGCATTTCCACCACCAGCAACAGCTGCACAACTTTCTACTAGCAACAGTCTCACACGCAACTCTCCAACAACTTCCGGGTCTTTTCGCAATTCACCAAGAAGTTCCCATGCCCCAGTCAATTCACCCTTGGCCACTAACAGTTCACACTGCCTGCAAGTAAATTGGATATTAAAATTAGTGAACTACTTAAGACAATTTTAGTCTTGAATGAATACAGAACATGGAACAAACCAATCACAAAAATATTAAGGAAAGAATCATGATAAAGCACTGGTTATTGAACTTTGTATAGAAATAGGTTTGGTAATAGGTAATGCATATTTTAAGAAAGAGGATAAATAACTATATGAGATAAGACATACAATGTAATGACAGTATTTTGTTGGACTATGTATTGGTGGATAAAAGGTTGATGGGTAGACTTCAGGATGTGTATGTTTATAAAGGGGCAACAGATATGTCAGACAATTTTTTAGTTCTAGCTATGATGAGTGTAAAAGGTAGATGGGGTACAAGAAGAATGGTATCAGAAAGTAAGAGAGAGGTGAAGGTTTATAAACTAAAGGAGAGGCAGTTTGGGTAAGATATAAACAACTATTGGTAAAAAGATGGGCTAATGAGTGTAGAGGCAATGAGGTGAAGAGGTACGGGGTAGATTTAAGAATACAGTGTTAGTGTGTTCAGCAGAAGTTTGTGGATACAAGAGGGTGGGTGTGGGAGAGAAGAAGAGTGACTGGTGGAATGATGAGGTGAAGAGAGTAGTAAGAGAGAAAAAGTTAGAATATGAAAGATTTTTACAAAGTAGAAGTGATATAAGGAGGAAGGAGTATATGGAGACAAAAACAAAGGTTAAGAAAGTGGTGAAGGAATGTAAAAGGAGAGCAAATGAGAGAGTGGGTGACATGCTGTCAACAAATTTTGCTGAGAATAAGAAAAAATTTTGGACAGAGATTAATAAGCTGAGAAAGCCTAGGGGACGAATGGATTTGACAGTTTAAAATAGAAGAGGAGACCTATTAGATGGGGAGTTAGAGGTATCGGGAAGATGGAGGGAATATTTTGAGGAACTGTTACATGTGGATGAAGATAGGGAAGATGTGGTTTTGTGTAATGGCCAGGGAGGTATAACATCTTTTATCTTTTAAGAGTAAGGAAGAGCCAGATGTGAGTGTAGGGGAGGTGTGCAAGGCAGTGGTTAGAATGAAAGGGGGTAAAGCAGCTGGGATTGATGGGATCAAGACAGAAATGTTAAAAGCAGGTGGGGATATATTTTTAGAATGATTGGTGCTTTTATTTAATAAATGAATGAAAGAAGGGGAGGAACCTAGGGATTGGCAGAGAGGATGCATAGTTCCTTTCTATGAAGGCAAAAGGGACAAAAGAGAGTTTAAGAATTATAGGGGAATAAGCTTTTTGAGTATACACTACCTGGTAAGGTGTATGGTAGAGTTATTACTGAAAAAATTAAGAGTAAGACGGAGAGAAGGATCTCAGATGAACAAGGAGGCTCTAGGAAGGGTAGGGGATATGTAGACCAAGTGTTTATAGTGAAACATATAGGTGAACAATATTTGGATAAGGGTAAAGAGGTTTTTGTGGCATTTATGGATTTGGAAAAGGCATATGATAGGGTGGATAGGGGGGCAATGTGGCAGATGTTGCAGGTGTATGGAGGTAGGTTACTG
Source organism: Cherax destructor (assembly GCA_009830355.1). NCBI lineage: Eukaryota > Metazoa > Arthropoda > Malacostraca > Decapoda > Parastacidae > Cherax > Cherax destructor. The sequence continues at coordinate 3,562 of WNWK01052707.1, forward strand.
AAAGCAGTGAAAAGTTTTTATGAGGATAGTGAGGCTCAGGTTAGAGTGTGTAGGAGGGAGGGGGACTATTTCCCAGTAAAAGTGGGCCATAGACAAGGATGTGTGATGTCACCGTGGTTGTTCAATATATTTATAGATGGGGTTGTAAGAGAAGTGAATGCGAGGGTCTTGGCAAGAGGTGTGGGGTTAAAAGATAAAGAAACAAATACAAAGTCGGAGTTGTCACAGTTGCTTTTTGCTGATGACACTGTGCTTTTGGGAGATTCTGAAGAGAAGTTGCAGAGGTTGGTGGATGAATTTGGTAGGGTGTGTAAAAGAAGAAAATTGAAAGTGAATATAGGAAAGAGTAAGGTGATGAGGATAACAAAAAGATTAGGTGACGAAAGATTGGATATCAGATTGGAGGGAGAGAGTATGGAGGAGGTGAATGTATTCAGATATTTGGGAGTGGACATGTCAGCAGATGGGTCTATGAAGGATGAGGTGAATCATAGAATTGATGAGGGGAAAAGGGTGATTGGAGCACTTCGGAGACTGTGGAAACAAAGAACTTTGTCCATGGAAGTAAAGAGGGGAATGTATGAGAGTATAGTTATACCAACACTCTTATATGGGTGTGAAGCATGGGTGATGAATGTTGCAACGAGGAGAAGGCTGGAGGCAGTGGAGATGTGATGTCTGAGGTCAATGTGTGGTGTGAATATAATGCAGAGAATTCAGAGTTTGGAAATTTGGAGGAGGTGCGGGATTACCAAAACTATTATCCAGAGACCTGAGGAGGGGTTGTTGAGGTGGTTCGGACATGTAGAGAGAATGGAACGAGACAGAATAACTTCGAGAGTGTATAAATCTGTAGTGGAGGGAAGGCAGGGTAGGGGTCAGCCTAGGAAAGGTTGGAGGGAGGGGTAAGGAGGTTTTGTGTGTGAGGGCTTGGACTTCCAGCAAGCATGTGTGAGCGTATTTGATAGGAGTGAATGGAGACAAATGGTTTTAATACTTGACGTGCTGTTGGAGTGTGAGCAAAGTAACATTTATGAAGGGATTCAGGGAAACCGGCAGGCCGGACTTGAGTCCTGGAGATGGGAAGTACAGTGCCGGCACTCTGAAGGAGGGGTGTTAATGTTGCAGTTTTGTAGCTGTAGTGTAAGCACGCCTCTGGCAAGACAGTGATGGAGTGAGTAATGATGAAAGTTTTTCTTTTTTGGGCCACCCTGCCTTGGTGGGAAACAGCCTATGTGTTAATAATAAAAAAAAACTTTTCACAGAAGGTACACTCAGAGGAAGAGAAGACTTGTAAACATTGCCTGTATCAGTCCTTCCTCACAGACTCTCCAGAGCACTAGTTACCACAAATCATCATAAAGAACCACAAGGTAGACTATAAAAGTGATGAGCAATATTCAGATGGCACGAGATTCTCAACATTATATCCATTTTCCTTACATTTTCACAGTGAGGACACAAACAGGGGAAAGCAGAAGATATGAGAGTGTTTGGTACTTCGACTACTATAGCAGGAATCTGCTGATTTACTCGGGCCTGTGAACTTATAATATTCATGAGGTACAGACACCTCAAATATGGGAAAGTTAGTATTTAGTACATGAGTAAGTTTGCACATGGCACTCCAGTGTCGATTATTACTGGATGGTTGTATTAATAATTTAATGTAGGAAGTTATGTTAGACACAATGACTTGAAAACTGGTGAAGTCTCCATCACAGGTCATAAACATGGCCAGAACCTGTGACTCCTAGGAAGATAAACAATTTAAATATCAAAACTGTCTCCAGTTTCCTCACATTTTTACCCTGATGTTGCAGAGGATATGAAAATATTACATGTGCTGACAGATGATGCAGGAAACAGCTAATTTACTCTCATCTGATAGACATGAAATAACATCTCTAATCTGACATCTCGGGATGACTTATGGCTGGTGATAATTTCAGGATGCAGCATGACAAATAATCACAAGAAAGACCAGGAGCTAAGGATCCTAGATGGAGCAAGATTGGTAGTTATGTTGAGGGCCTATGAGTCTGGGATGGATGAAATGGTAAGGAAAATATGGGAATCGATTGTGAGAGAGGTTTTGAGTTGTAAGGACCTGAGCATCCAGCCAAAATATGACACTGTTAGCATGAAGGCAATATCTATGAAATGATTTACAAAGGCCAGCCAGCTGGACTTCAGTTTTAGAAGATTAAAGCACAATAAACCATACCAGGGGCGGGGATAGAACCAGCAATCAGAGTCATAAAACGCCAGACTGATGGCGGGTTCTATCCCCGCCCATGGAATGGTTTGTTTGCAATCGTGTCATTACAATTTTGTGAGTCATAAAACACAATGCTTTATGTTACATTTCAGTGGGTCAACAATGGACAGTGATGGAGTGAGTGATGATGAAAGTGCTTCTTCTTTTTTGGGTCACCCTGCCTTGGTGAGAAATGGACAATGTGTTAATAAAAGAAAATTGGACTGTGATGTCTATTCTCTACAAAAAAGACATCTAGTGGAATAGTGAAGTTTTCTAGAAAAAAAAATACTGTACTTTGAAAAGAATGCACAAAATAAATTATAATGAACCTTAATTTGGCTTCAGTTGGGTGAGATGTGGCCATATTTGTGATAACAATTTGTGCCTCTGTCCAGCGTCCCTGATGAAGTAGGTCATTGAGGGTGATGTGGGCTTGAGCAAACATCCAAGTGTGAGAATGTTGTCCATAAGCAGGGAACCTTTCCTGGGCATGTTGCAACACATCACCTGCCAACTGGTATTCTCCCTGAAAAGAAAAGAAAAAATTAAATATTTTATTTTTGTGGATAAGCTGTAGTGGAAGAAAAGGTTGGAGGGAGGAAGGCAAAGGAGGTTTTGTGTGCAAGGGGTTTAGACTTGCAGCAAACGTGCATGAGCGTGTTAGATAGGAGCAAGTGGAGGCAAATGGTTTTTATGACTTGATGTGCTGTTAGAGTGTGAGCAGAGTAACATTTATGAAGGGATTCACAGAAACCAGGTGGGAAGTACAGTGCCTGCACTCTGGCATTCTGAAGGAGGGGTGATTTTATTTTATATTTTTTATTAACACATCGGCCGTTTCCCACCAAGATAGGGTAGCCCGAAAAAGAAAAACTTTCATCATCATTCACTTCATCACTTCATCATTTCTTGCCAGAGGCACGCTCACACCACAGTTATAAAACTGCAACATTAACACCCCTCCTTCAGAGTGCAGACACTGTACTTCTCATCTCCAGGACTTACGTTCGGTGAAAGGAATACTGAGGTGCCTTTTCAAGTGTTTAAAAAAAAAAAGTAAAACTGAAATATGACTCTCATAGATTACATAACTGAAATTTCATAGAAATCTGTGATAACTCCCATTTTGTATTAGATTCTTTATCTTCCAATGCCACACCTCTCCCAAACACCCCTGCATTCATTTCTCTTACAAGACCATCTATAAATATATTAAACAATCATAGTGACATCAAACAAATTACAGTCGGTGTCCCTCAAGGTAGTGTCCTGGGGCCCTCCTATTCCTCATTTACATACACGACCTACCGAATGCATCACAACTACTCAAACCCATTTTGTTTGCAGATGACACAACATATGTCTTCTCTCACCCAAATCCAGTCATACTAGCCAACACAGTTAATGCCGAATTACAAAAAATATCAACATGGATGATGACATATAAGCTTACTCTCAATACGGACAAGACCTACTTCATTCAGTTTGGAAACAAAGCTGCAAATGTTCCACTTAACATAACGCTAAATGGTTCACCCATCACAAGGCTCACAGAGGGAAAATTCCTAGGAATCCACCTTGACAGTAGTCTTAAATTCCAAACACACATACAACAAATTTCCAAGAAAATCTCAAGGACAGTAGGTATATTATCTAAGATACGCTCTTATGTGCCACAACCAGCTCTCATTGCACTATATCATTCTCTTATCTACCCTTATCTCACCTATGGAATCTGTGCATGGGGCTCAACAACATTAAATCACCTTAGACCACTCATAACCCAGCAAAAGGCTGCAGTCAGGATGATAACAAATTCCCACTCTAGACAGCATACTCCACCTATATTCAGAACCTTAAAACTACTCACCATAAAAAATATTCATACCTATTCATGTGCCTTCTACATACATAAAACTCTACATGCTAATATCAACCCTGCACTCAGAATTCTCCTCAACAACTTTAATAGGTCCCACGAACATGACACAAGACACAGATCACTATTTGACATACCCCGAGTCCATACTAATCAATGTAAAAATTCTATGCACATAAAGGGCCCCAGAATCTGGAATTCATTACCAGTAAATATTAAGTTAACCTTGTCGGAAAATCAATTCAAGACTCTTCTCAAAAATCACCTACTCACCCTATACTAAATACTCATACTGTAACAAACTTTCAAACCCAATATTATTTTACTTAAGATAATCTCAATTTGATATGTTCATCCTCCTTAACACATGTTGCAATTTCATATCATCATATTGTTCATTTAAAATCTTATAGTATCATCATTTTCTTAATTTGAAATAAAATATATAACTAGAAGAAACTCTATAAATTTTTTGAGTATTGTTATTATACTAGTATAGCATCAACATACTGTAACTTGAAATAAAATATACAACTAGATTAAACTCAACCAATTTCTCTTGTATTGTCTTTTAATAGTATGTATAACCATATTATAATTTAAAATAATACAGAACTAGAATAAACTCAATCAATTTCTTTAGCATTAAGTACTTAGTGAATAAGTCTTTAGAATAAACTGCCCCTAATGCTATGGCATGCCAGTGGCTCTCCTTGCATTACAGTTTTATAATTGTAACTACCAATAACTTTTACACTTGTAACATGCATCGAAATAAAAATATTATTATTATTATTATTTTTTTTAAGGGGTGGCACTGGGGGCCTTTGGGAATGGTAGCTTATTTAGATTGAAAGCAAAAAAAAGGGGTGGAATAATGACAATATACTGGTATGAAGGGTGGGTGTGGGGGGTTCGCCCGCTTGTAAACAATGCACACGGCCCCTGGGTCAGCTGGCCCCCACGGGCCGCGGTCGAATTGGTTAAACCCCCGAAGCAAAATCGTTAACCCAATCATTTTTTTTAAAATTTTAACAAAATATCTTAAAACTCCCCAGCATCTTTAAACCCGGTATGACTGTACTACCGCCCTGCCAAGTGAGTAAAAGGCCTGTTTTTTTATATGATGGTAGGATTGCGGTTCTTTTTTTCATAAACACAAGATTTGGGGTTGTTTTCTTCTTTTCCCCATTTGGGGCACCTAAATTCTTCAAGCATAAAACACCCCCCCCTCTGGGTTTTTTCATTTTCTTACTAGTTCTTGTTCTTATTTCCTCTTATCTCCAGGGAAGTGGAAAAAAATTTTCCCCCCGATGCATGTTTAAAAGGCGACAAAAATCCGGGGGAAGGGGTTTGGGCCCTTCTCCTGTATTTTCCAAAATGAAAGGAAAAATTTTTGTTTGCCCTTTTTGGGCCACCCCTTGGGGGGAAAGCGGCCGGTTTGGGGAAAGAAAGATGTGGTTGGTACACCCCACTTTTCCCTTAAACTATGTTCATGTCTCAATAAACTATTATTATGAACCCCCCAGGAAGGTACCCCCCCCTTCCAATTAGTTAAAGGAAACCTGAAATTTTTTTTACATTTTGGGAAAAGGATTCGGTTTTTTTTTCTTTTTCATAAACATGCAAGATTTCAGGAATGTCTTGCTACTACTATTATACTTAGGTCCCCCCCTACACTTGCATATACAGGCATATAAACACAAACCTCGGGGTTTTTCTTCTATTTTTTTTACGGGTAGATAATCTTTAGACGGTAGTTACGTTCCTGAAAATGTCGGTTTGAAATTTTTCGTGTTATATAATTAAAAAACGGGGGAAAAAAGGGTTTTCCCCTTGGGCCCCACAAAAGCCAAACAATTTTTGGCCAAACGGATCTTACAAAAATAAAAGTGAATATGTAATTGTATTTAAAATTATCATGATGTATTATGTTTTTTTATGCTTAAGACAAAAATGTAACAGAAAAAAAATTTATTTCCTTAAATTTTGGGTGGGGTTTTTGGGGGGATGATTTTTGGAGAGTGGAGAGTTATGCTGTGGGCCCTACGGGCTGGGTGGATAATGGGGGTTCAAAATTTTGAAGTGATGGTTGTCGAGTGTCTCTTTAAGTATTCAGTAACCCCGGTAAGGGGTCATTCAGTAAGTCAAAAAAAGTCATTCAAAACCCCAGTCAAGTCATTCAGTAAGTCCCCAAGCATTCAGTAAGTCATCAAGTCATTCAGTAAGTCAGTCAAGTCATTCATTAACCAGTCAAGTCATTCAGTAAGTCAGTCAAGTCATTCAGTAAGTCAGTAAGGTCATTGGGGCAGTCAAGTCAGTCAGTCACTCAGTCCCCTTTTTTTCATCTTTTTTTTTACAAAGTAACATTTTTTTTACGGCCCGGGTTATGTTATTGTCAAAAAATTTTTGTTTTCTTCGTTAATTCAAGATAAAACACAATTCACTCTCCCATTCTTCCCAGCTGGCTTGTAGCAGAGGATTTTTGGCCATAAAATTTTTTGAATGCTTTTGGGTGGTGGGGTCGGGGGGGCTGGGAAGGGGGGTGGGGTCTGCTGAACCAGAACCAAGGGGGCTTTTTTTGTGGGAATGGTTTTTGTTTTTTCCCCCAATTTTTTAAATTTATTCAGGTTACAAACAGGAATTACATCATAGAAGGAGGAACCAGGGGAACCCAAAAAAACAGTGACTTTTTTTTTTTGGGTTTCCTAGGTCCCCCTCCCTATTTTTATTTTTCCCATTTCCTCCTTGTGGTTGGGGTCAGACTGCCCTGGCCCCCCGTTCCCCAAAACCCCACAGTTAGGAAAACAAAACCTTTTTTTTTAAAAAATTTTGGGGTTTTTTAAAACTCGGGGGTTTTAAAAAAAAGGGGCAAAGGGGGCGATCCCCTTTCTGTCTTGAACCTGGGGCCTTTTTTTGGGTGGGTATAAGTTGGGTTGGCATTTTTTTTAAAAAAACTTTCTCGTCAGCATTAAACCTTGATGTGGCTCTTTTCCACCCCGTAGGACCCCCCCGACTCAATGGTTTAACCCCCCGCGGGCTTGGCATTCAAAAATTTTTCCCCCCCCGAATGTGAATAAAAATTTTTTGGTTTGATAAAATCCCAAAATTTTTCAATCGTGCAAAACCCAAACGTTAACATAATCTCGTTTAAATGATGGTCTGCTGTATTTTTTTTTCTGGTTTATTCCTCTTTCTCCATGGAGAAGTGGAACCGAATTCTTCCTCCATAAGCCATGCATTTCGAAAAAGGGGATAAAAGCCCCGGGCAAGGGGGGAGTAACCCCTTTCCATATGTTTAAATTTAAAAAAGGGAATTTTTTTGGGGGGGCCCTTGCCTTGTGCATGCTCATCAATCCCCCCCTTTTATGGTGAAGGTTAATTTCATGTATTGTGTGGGGGGGGGGTGTGGCAGGAGGGTGAGATTTTCCCCCGGCCCAAACCTCACTAACTGGGCACGTTTAGTACATGTCAGCAGTGGTGGTGATTGTTACCACAGAATATAATTACAGTGGTACCTTGATTTCGATGGTCCCCAAAAAAAGCCCCTTTTTTGTAAGTTTATTTTTTAAAAGCTTTTGTAAAATATATTTTGGGGGGGTAAAAAGGGCAGTCTAAAAATTCAGGGGTAAATTTTCCCTTGGGAATTTCATTAAAAAAAACCAAAAAATTTCTTTTAATAAGGGAAATGAAAAATTTTGGGGGAAAATAAAATTTTTTTAAAAAATCAATTTTTCCAAAAAATTTAATTTCTTACAGGATAAAATGAACCTACACAAAAGTATGAATGCATTTCATAAACTGAAAAATATTAATACAGTGGTCCCTCGGTTTTTTGTGCATCTCCCCAAACCCCAAATTTATGTAAGTGTATTTTTGTAAGTGCTGTTGCAAGTGTATTTTTGGGGGTCTGAAATAGACTAACCCCCACTGACATTATTTCTTTAAAGGGGAATAAATTCGTTGGTGAAAATGGCACTTTAGCAGCATTCTGGGCAAATTTTTCGAAAAACCCGGGGGCCACTGTATACTACAATTCATATGGGAAAAACAGTAAATACAGTAGTTCTGCCATCAGAAGTTCCCAAATTAATTGGTTCCCAAGACCCAGTTTGAAAAAATTTTATACCAAAATATCTCCAAGTCAGGGCCCCACTGTGTTTTTATCTTTTTTCATGATTCATTTTTAAATCCAAATACCTACAAAAATCTCTCACAGTTATAAACATCTATAGATTACCCCAGTCAAAAAATTAAACAGTTTAGTGAAAAATTAGGAAATATGATTACCCGATGCACACATGAACAAAGGGCCACTTAATCCTCACAGGAGACTTCAAATAAATCTCCTACAAAAATCAGGACCCACAAGTAACTGAATTCATAAACACTATGAGCAA